>MU701593.1:189906-207902 GCA_026770625.1 Nicotiana glauca | reverse complement strand
ATTCGGCCCGTTCCATAATTAAACACATATCCTGCTCGCGAATCATCCATGCGACGCAGGCACACATAAAGTACATGCTCAATCAGTCAAATAAGAACTTATCGGGGAATATTTATTCAGATAAAACCAATTCTCCTTTAACAATTTAAGATTTGAAGTTTCATTCTTTTAGAAATTTACTTACTAATTCGATGTGAGTCAAGAAATTCAAGCTACCAATGTGCTCACAATTAATCCACGTACACATGCCTTTGGGTCCTAACTACTCGGACAATAGCATAATAGTAGCTACGCATGGACTCTCGTCACCTCATGCATACGTAGCCCCCACAAATAGGAGAACATAATCAATTACTTCACCTATGGGGTAAATTTCCCCCTCACAAGATTAGAAAGGAGACTCACCTCGCTCCGAAGACTCGCAACCGGCATTCTACATCCTTACTAAGGCTTGAACCAACGCACAATGCACCAAAACTAGCCAATGATCACACAAATCCATTAATATATGCTAAACTATAATCCACAACCCAATTTATAACAATTCCTAACTCCAAATGAAAGGTTGACCAAAATGTCCTCGGGCCAACGTGCCCGGAAATTCGAAATTTTTCAAAGATAAAGATTACCCATAACCTTAGGAACTCAAATATTAATTTTTCTCTTAATTCCATACTCAAAATCGTGGCTAAAATCCAAGATTTATAATTTTTTAGGTTTCCAACAAAAACCCCCAATATTTACGCTAATTTCCATGCTTAAATCCATATATAATTGATATATTTAACTCAAAAGTGATAGGGATGACTTACCTTAATCATTGACGACAAAATCCCCTCCCGAAGCTCCCCAAAAATCGCCCATGCCATGAAGAAATGAGATAGAAATGGCCAATCCCCGACTTTAAAATGACATTTTGCATCCAGGGATTTCCGCTTCTGCGAAACCCACTTCAGCGGAAAATGATCCGCTTTTGCGATCCCTAAGCTCCAGCCCATCTTCACTTCAGCAGATACCAAACCGCATCAGCGGTTCCGCTTAAGCGGTCCAAAAGCCACTTCTGCGGCTCCTCCCCAAGCCGGCCTTTCCCGTTTCTGCGACCATTCCTCCGCAGATGCGGTCCTGCTTCTGCGGAACCTTGACCGAATCTGCGGTCCTCAAGACTTAGTCCAATAACCGCTTATGCGGCCACCCGTTCGCTTCTGCGGTCAACCAACCGCAGAAGCAAAAATACCAGCAACCAGATGACTTCAGCTCCTTTCAAACTCCAATTTTGATCTGTTAACCACCCGGAATTTGCCCGAGGCCCCCCGGGACCCCAACCAGTCACACCAACCAATGACAAAACACATTACGGACTTGCTCGAGGCCTCAAATCATAAAAACAATGCCACAATCACAAATTACACCACGATTCAAGCTTTTTGAACTTTGAACTTTCCGACTCCTACTTTCGATGCTTAAACCTATCAAACCACGCCTGATTGAACTCAGATTTTGCACACAAGTCATATTTGACATTACGGACCTACTCCAACTTTTGGAATTTGATTCCGACCCCTATATCAAAAAGTCAACCTCTGGTCAAACTCCTCAAAAACCATCAAATTCTAACTTCCAAATTGCTCCAAAAGGACCTACGGACCTCCGAATTCACTTCCGATCGTGCTCCCAACTCCGAAATAACCATACGGAGCTATTCCCAGGCTCGGAATCCCAAACGGACATCGATAACATTGAAATGCACCCCAAGCCAAATTTAAGAAATTCTTTTTTAAAATGCTAACTTCCATAATGGGCGTCAAAACGCTCCCGGGTTATCCAAAACCCAAATCGGGCATACGCCCAAGTCCGAAATCATCATACGAACCTGCTGGAACCTTCAGATCCTGATTATGATGTCGTTAACTCAAAATTCCAATCCTAGTTCATTCTTTCTACTTTAAGCTCCCGAAATAATAATTCTCTTCTCAAATCAACTCTGGACTTCCCGAAATCAAATTTTGACCACGCGTACAAGTCATAATACCCAAAATGAAGTTGTTCATGGCCTCCGACTGCTGAACGGAGCGCTAGTACTCAAAACGACCGATCGGGTCGTTACAGCATCAATATTTCCAAGACCGTTATCAATTTTAATCAACAAGTTCCCAAGAGGATTCACATGCTCCCTGCCACTGTCATGGATCAAAATTACCCCTTCTTGAAACATACTCTCTATTTCCCTTTTCAAAGAGCGACAATCTTAAATACTATCCCCCTGGACATTAGAGTGGTACATGCATCGCACAGCAGGATCAAAACCTTTTGCATATGAGTCTGGAGTATATCCGAGGAGCGGCTCAACCATGCCAGAATGCTTTATCTTTTCAAACAAACTTGTGTAGGATTCTCCGATGGGCGTGAAATCACCTTTATGCTTTTGTTTCCTTCCATCTGAGCCTAAACTCCCTAAAGCTTTCTTCCGACTTTTTTTTTCATTTTAGATAGGGAGGAGTGGTCTAGGGTAACGCCTAATTTGTATTGAAAGCACCGCACAAAATCTTGGGCCAGGTCACCCAATGTATGCCACTTACCAACATCTTGATGAATATGCCAGTCCAAAGCTACCCCAGTCAGGCTCTCACTGAAATATGGCATCATGAAGTCATCTTTCTCTCCAACAATTATCATTTTACTGCAATAGACCCTCAGGTGGGCTACCGGATCTCCACACCCATCATACAAGTTAAATTTTGGCACTTTGAACCCCGTGGGCAAGCGGTGCTTTCGGGACCCGGCATCAACCAACCCGATTTTATTGTTGTCTGCCATTGCCTTTTGACTTTGTTTTGTAGAAAGAAATTAACACTTTAAAGCCACAAACCAACCACCTTTCTGATATGATCACAACAAAATGAAGCCATCACGTTAGCGTTAGGGCATTTAACATAAGATAATTTTACTTTACGTGCAATGCACCTAGCCACAGTTATCGGTTCTAAAATGATTTCGAGGGTACAAAGGTCAGTTGGCATCATCTCAATTTGTTCATTTCGACCTCTCTCCTTTCTTTTCTTTCCTTGCCCTTCTTTAAATCGCTCATGTTCCTTCCTCCTTTTCCTTCTAATTATCACCCTTTTTCTTCCTTATCATTTCTCAACTCCCACAATTTCACCATCTTTTTCTTTCTTCTCTCTTTTATTTTCCTTCATTTTTCCCCCTTTTTTATACTTTTTTTTTTTCTTTTAATAATTAAAAAAATAATTCGATCGAACCCTATGTAGGTTGCCTACGTATCATGGCCCACATGAATCAGATCTTTACGTAGTTCTGAAAGAACAAAAATAAAGCAAGCAATCCAACGTTCCTCTTTTTTTTTTTAATGACTACTCTGATGAAAAAAAAGAAGCAAATCTCTTTTTTGAATTTTCTAGACTTAATGTTCTATGACCTATTCTAAACTCAAGCTTAACGGGCATTTTTTCTCTTTTTGAAATAAAGACTCTATGAGTAATTATTAAGGAAAAATCCAACAAAAAAAAAATATTTTTTAATTCTCTTTTCTGAAATGAAGTCCAAACACTAAAACAAAGAAAAATATTTCGAATTTTCATTTAATATCCCGATGCAAGATTTCGAAACAAGCAACGAAAAAGATAAAACAAAATATTTTTGGATTTCAATTTTGATTGCCAAAAGAAGAAATTCTAATGATAAACAAAAATAAAGCATATATATTTTTTCTATGTACAATATTCTAAAGTTCTAATGAAAATAAAGATTTTTCTTTTCATTTTCCACTAATTTCCCAAAGAAACACCTCAAAAGAAAATCTTTTCGGATTTTGGAATTAACACCTTAAAGAAAGCTTAAAAGAAAATTTTCTTTTTTAAAAAAAAAAAATTTGTCCTAATATACTAAAGGAAACATAAAACAATTTATTTTAAGTCCTAGATATTAATTGCCTAAAGGAAAAAAACCTCAAAAATTTTCATTTTCTAGAATTAGCATTCTTAAAGAAAACTTATAACAGAAATATAATATGCAACATCTCCCCTTTTTTTTTTGGATTTTTGAATTACACCACACATTGTCAGATATAAAATAAAAAGCATAATAACAAAAACTTGACATCAGTATACAAAATTTAGAAAGTAAAATACGACATAAAAAAAACTAAAAAATAACTAAAAATCTCCTTAAGCAACTTCTGAATGCAGCGGTCCTGGGGAATCTGTCATGCTCAAACTCCGGCAAGTAGATCCACACCTCGACGAAAAAAACTTTTAAACTAACACTATGTGAGACAATAACATTCCCTATTAGACACATGCAATACATGGTTGTGATTATTTTTGCAAAATGATTTATTTAGCCAAAAGGTGGCCAAAAGTATAAAATTTGGCTACGACCCCGCAAAGCCAAAAGCCTAAGATTTACTAGGAAGACCGGACCCTATGTGGGTTGCCTACGTATCACGCCCCGACAGACGAGAATCAGGTATGCGTAGTTCGGGCAGATTGGATACGGGCGAAAAATTAAACAAACAACTAACTTAAAGAAAATATTTTTTTGTCTTTTCCTTGAAAATGATGAAATATGCCAACACTTTTTTTTGGATTTTCTTTTTCCTCTTTTTATTTTTTATTTTTGATTTTTTGAAAAATGATAAAAATGCAAAATCTTTTCAATTTTTTATGTTTTTTTTTCTTTTTTGGTCTTTTTCTTAATAAAATCTAACAAAAACATAACTAGACCCTACTTGCTTTATTTTTCCACTTCACCCTCTTTTTTTTCCTTTTTCATTTGCCCCCAACTATCATTGGCCTGCCAAATGACCCTTTTACCCTTAAATAAATGCAACATTGTAGCACATAGGATGCACCAAGATGGTATGTTATTCCGGGTACACCTGTCCTAGACGGATCCAACCCCTGTGTTGAGTCCCCTAAGTGAAAATGCGCATGATGCAGATAAGCGTTCCTACTAGGGATCCGGCATGAGGCCGAGTTATTCTAGGTTCAAAACCTGTGTATATGTTCTAGACTATGTACCCAAGCGGACAACTTGAGTCGAGGAGGGGGCTACGTACCGGGAACCAAAAGGCCATCCGGCTTAGTAACTTGTCCGGCCTCTTTCTTACTTTAAGTTATGACACTAACAGAATAGGGAGTCTCGACCAGCGAGCACATCCCCGGAGATGAGAAGAGAGAGGTTTCGTAATAGTTTTATATATACAATTCAAATAATATCAAAGCGGTAAAAAGCAACATTTTGCACATTAGTCCCAAACATGTAATAAAATCAGATAAACAAAGCCAAATACAACAATCATTCCAAGATCGAATTCTTGAACTCTGAACCGAAGTTCTGGGTTCTTATCCCCAGCGGAGTCACCAGATCTATCACACCTCTTTTTTCCTACACTCCCGGGAAGAGGGTATAATAAAGGGAGTTATTTTCAACTTGAAGTGACAATCAAAACGGGATTTATTTAAAGGATTCAGAGTCGCCACTTGGGAGATTAATGGTGTCCCAAGTCACCGGTTGAATCCTGAACCGAGGAAATTATGACTCTACTAACAGTCCGCGAACCAAAAATCCTGGGTAAGGAATTCTGTTACCCTGGAAGAAGGTGTTAGGCGTTCCCGGGTTTCGTGGTTCTAGCACGGTCACTCAACTATCATACTTGGCTTATTCATTTGATTTTGATACATGTTTTAGCCTATATGCCTTTAACTTTGAACTGCTTTTATTATTATTATTATTTTAAGAGAATTGCAACATCGTGAAAATATGTCTCGAATCACGTCACATAAATGCATCCGCGATTTTTGACACATTTCGACTTCGTTGGGATTTGGATTTGTGTCACATAAATGTCCACCCGTATTTAAGAAAGTAAGATTATTAAACACGCGCCTAAAGCAACTACGTGTTATTATCTTTGGGGAAGGCCGTGAAATTCGCTAAACGGCCTATCCCGAAGTCTAGGTATTTTTAGTATGACATTTATAGAGGGCCCCGCCATTTGGTTGTTTTGTGTAGCGAGGCTCATCTTGTTTTATTTTTAAAGGCAAACCTAAAAGCAACTATGATTCTCTATTTTTATTTGTCTCTAGTAATAAAAGAAGAAGCCCTAATTATTTATTATTATTTAAAGCTACTATATTTAGGGCCTATGGGCTCATGTAACTTCAAATCTTCTTCCAACTTGGGCCTTGAACACAACCCACTTAAAATTAAAAGTCCCAATATACATAAGGGAAGACCAGCCATGAACTGGGCCAATGTCCAAGTGGACATATGACCAGGACAGGATTTGGGCTGTTTACGAGGCCCAAATTGCCCTCAAAATGGAATGTCCATCCTTGGTCGTTACACAAGCCCAACCTCAATACAAATTGAACCCAAACAATTACTGAACCTTTCCAGATTATGCAAGGTTTTATTTAAATTAATGAGGTACTAATTACTCAGATTCCCAAACTAATACTCAGATCTGGAAATAAGAGGGAGAGCTATGAAGGGGAGTTTTGGAGGCTGAAACTTGCAAATGAAGGCAAGGGCATGCCCTTTTATAGGCACACATGAGGCCTTCTCAGATTTTCAGTTTTCTTTTTTAGTCCTTGTTCATTTTCAGCTTTTAGTCCCTTATTTTTTAACTTGTTAGCCAAGTTACTATCCTAATTTTGCTGAAATCTAACTCGAGTCCTATTCTAGAAGATTCTAAAGAATTCTATTCCCACCTACAGCATTCTATCCTACTATCAAATGCCTAAAATACCCACTACAACAAAAAGGGTGTTTAGTGGCAATACAAAACGGTTTTAGCGGCAATAACAGTAGCCGCTATATCTTTTACCGGCCATTGGTATTTAGCCACTGATGTTGGGGTCGCTAAAGCCTTTAACGGCTATTGTCACAAAAGTTGGTAAAAGGTGTTGTTTATTTCCGCTAAAGATTATGATCTTTAATGGCAATTGTTTGCGGCAATTATAGTGGCTGCTAAATCTAATCTATAACGAATAATTATACTGCTTTAGCAACCATTTTTTATAGCTGCTAAATTCAAAATAATTGCCACTAAAAGTTCACATCATTAACGACAATTATTATGGCTACTAAATCCAATCCATAATGGCTAATTATTCTCCTTTAGCATTCATTTTTATAGCCGCTAAATTTAAAATAATTGCAGCTAAATGTTCGCATCTTTAACGACAATTATTTTGTGGCAATTAAAATGGCCATAGTATCCCTTCTGAAAACAT
The DNA here is from genome assembly GCA_026770625.1 of Nicotiana glauca. Classification (NCBI taxonomy): domain Eukaryota; kingdom Viridiplantae; phylum Streptophyta; class Magnoliopsida; order Solanales; family Solanaceae; genus Nicotiana; species Nicotiana glauca. Next base: position 200,646 of record MU701593.1, on the reverse strand, counting down.
CTTAGTTTGCCCTTTTAGTTTCCATTCTAATGGCTAATATGTTTAACTAAATTGCCGTTAAAAGTCAATATCTTTAACGACATTTTGTTTTACATCAATTGTAAATAGTTTAGCCACAATTAATGATAGTTACTACATTCATACATAATATGACTCAAATAATAAAATATATTAATATTAATTCAAAAAAAAATAATGTATCTCATTAATCTTAACAAAAAAAAGGAAGTACTAATCAAAAATATTAATATCACAGTAACTTAAAATATAAAAATATATTGTTTAGACTAAATAGCTAATGTCATTATATTACTAATCCAAATGATGGTCTTCAAATGATTTTCGCAACTTTTCATCATTTTGAAATCTTTCACCCGCTAAATAATCCAACATCAGACGGTATGACCTGAAATTATAAAATAATTGTGTCAAAAGAATATCGAAAGAACAAAAATGTTCCAATAATCTATCACCAAGTGCCTATATAACACATACATGTGCGCATAAGATAAGAAAACATCTAAAGCAATGACAACGATGCAGCACAACTGGAAGGAAGATACCAGCACTAGTATATGAAATTCAGACAATTAACAACAATAATTGGAAAAAGAACTGCCATCAGAAAGGGTGAACTCTGAATCATTTCAAAGTTCCATCTTTCGTGTATCAACAGCATGGAACTCAAAGCCCTTGCGCAATGACCCAAACGTCATATGGCAGTACAAAGAGCCAAAACATATAGACAAGAGGGAAACAATCATCACCAATAATGAATCAATAAGCAGAATTATCTTCTTTTATGCTTGGTTTGGGTTGAAAACAAGAATGAAAAGGCAAATAGTTTGACTTTTCATTATCACTGATTTAAGTTTTTGGGCAAAGAAGAAAATGATACTCTCTTATTTTAATCCCCTAATTGTTACAGCACCAAAGCAAGAGGCCTGGAAAGACAGAGCAACCTCCATCCTTTGCTTGTTTTGGGTTGAAACTAGAAGACAGAGCAGTGTGGAGGAGTGATGTATTTAAGCATAACCAACGTCCAATAGAAGAGTGCTTAAATATGAAGAAGGGAGGTCACAAATACATAAGCGAAAAACGTTTAGGTAAGTTAAAATAATCAGTGATTCTTTCACTTTAAACAGAATACTTTCTTTAAACAGGAAATATGGAAGTTAGTGTAGAGAAATAAAAGATTGTATTTTGTTTCTCTACACTAAATGGTGTAAGACAAAGACCATCTGGAAGATGGGTTGCTGAGATCAAGGACTCATCCTAACGTGTAAGATTATGGCTAGGAACATATGATACTCCTGAAGAAGCTACTCGTGCATACGATGAAGCTGCTCGAGCCTTACATAGGGAAAACGCACGAACAAATTTTGCTTCTACTCTCTCAAATCCCAACTCAGATCATGATCAATCAACAAATATGTTGCAATTAAATGATAGCAAACATGGTCTCAGTTTTTCTTCACTAAAAGCTAAACTAAGCAAGAATTTACAAAGCACCATGGCTAGGAACTCAGAAAATAAGTCGTCATCATCCAAGAATACAGTAAGTGACCATTTCACATTTGCTAGAATTTTCCACTTTAAGAACAATTATCACCAATACCAAAGTCATCATATGGACATTAAAAAAATAGATAAAGTTGTGCAGCCAAGTATTAGAGTACTTCCACATGTAACTGATAAAACAATAATAATGATCTACCATCTTGGAAAAATTCAAGTGTGTCGTCTTGTAGTAGTGAATGGACTGTTTTTAGACAACTTGGGCTGGCAAGTGGTGGCATGTACGGTGGTGGAATGTATAATAGTGGGTTTGGTGGCTCAATGGGGGGTTATGGCATGGGCATGGGCGGCATGGGTGGCATGGGTGGCATGGGCATGGGAGGCTTTGGGGACCAAGATCCAAATAATCCCTATGGTGCTCCATCTTCTCCACCAGGCTTATGGGTTTCCTTCATGCACGTGGTAAGCTCTAACAGTATCAAATAATCTATTTCTGTTCTATATTGTTTCAGGGCCCCTAAAATGAATTTGATTTGCATAAGTCTCTCATTTGACCTGCACTTCAAGTAAAAACTATATTGGCCTTAATGCTGAATTTTTGTTTTTGGATTGGATAACAGACTAAAATTAGGTGCATCTGAATGGGTAACGGAGCAAGGCCTCCAAAATAAAGGGGTGGAATCACATAGGGAAGGATAGAAATTTAACAAGAAAGTTGTGTATGAGGACAAGACGTTAGAAGTAGTCATGTTTGCTGCAAGCAATCTATGACAGCAGGTTACTTATAGCCTCTTGGATTCACAAAATAGTAAAAATTTATGAAAGTGTGCGGTCATTCCAAAATATAAATGGAGATGCGTCCTTTTCATCTAATAAAACAGATTTATGCAAAAGAATCGTCCTTAAACATGTGAAAGCAGCTAATAATATAGCATGATATCTTAATTTTAAACCTTTCAGCTCAATTATCACCAATTGCAATGACTTTGCTGCTTGTCGTATAACATCACTGCTTAAGTTAATATAGGTTAAACAAGCATTAGCAGAGTGCGAAATTACAATAGCACGTGAAAGTTGAGAGTTGAAAGTTCTAAATATGAAAAAGAGTTCCTTTACCACAAGTGAGAGGCAAAACAATAAGTACAATTTCTCCTACATACCGTTTTTGATGCTTTTAGTGCGCTTTTACAGTATAGTACAGGTGCAGCTGCAACAACATTTGTAGTAAATGCCTCTGGATGAAAAAATAAAAAAGAAAAAAGTGATTCCTGATTCATCGGTATTCATTGGTTTGTTGTTAGATGGTGAGTTTTAACACAACCACCAAATAGGTGTATTTCTTTTCTCTTTCAAGGAAGTTGTGGATGGGGGGAAGGAGGGAGGGATATTAAACGAACGACAATATAGTTTTCCACTCATGAACCTAAGAAAAGCTGAACACTGATGACATAGTACTGTATCAGGGTGACTTGCACGAGAACGAAAATATAGCTGACCTGCAGATATAGCATCTACATCACAAGTGACGAGGCGCGAGATCAGGCTTCTCTCCAAGAGCACGCAATCCACCATACATCCCAGCAGCTTTGAAGCCCTTTGCAGCAGTAACTCCACCAGGAATCTACAGATTTGAAGCAGTCTAAGTGTCTAGAGAAAAAAGTTTATATCATATAGTAGTCCGGAATAATCACTTGTCCTTTTAAAGAACTAATTTTCAGGAACAAGGCGAGTGTACTGAAGCAGTGAGGTTCAGGAAAAAAAATGACTATTCAACCCTATCATATCATAAAGATTCGAACGAGTTTGAGCTTACAATAGAACTAGTCTAAAGTGATGGTTGTACATAATTACGCTAGCACTACTCTTAAATGTTGGCACCAATTATCCATCTCATCTCTAGCTAAAAATGTCGTAGCAACAGTAAAATACCTATTAGAGTAGCTTAGGATGGCCATATTTATTTTTATTCCTCACTCCAGAATATATAATAGGAACAACTGTATAGAAAACTAGAATCTCAATCTTATCAGGCAAAACAATCAAAACAAAGAGATAACAACACTTGATAACATTTAAAATAGACTTTTAACTTACTCCCTCCGGTCCAAAATAAGTAATTTTTTGGCTTTTTTTTGGTACAAAATAAGTAATTTTTCCAGATTTCAAGAATGAATTAATCATTTTTTTCCTACATTGTCCTTGGAGTAAATTGTCTTGGAATATGTGTTAGGAGTATTTATGTGAGATAGTAAAGGTTAATATGGTCAATTACATTGCTAATTAATGCTAAAAGGTGAATTTCTTAATCTGTGTGAAAACATCCAAAAAATCACTTATTTTGGACCGGAGGGAGTATATACTATGACAGCGCGAAGAATATTTTACACTATCAGGTCGCCCCAAAAGGCATTTACAAGTAAGCCTCCACAAAAGGTGGAATTTGTAATTTTCAAAATAAGGCAAATAACCTACTACAATATGTTAGTATACATATAAGTATTATAATTTAGATAACTTCTATTAACAGAGAACTCCTAATTTAGTATCGGAATGAAATGAGCCCGAATAGAGTGGAATTGATATAATTGAATTAGATAGCCACTAATTTGTATTGAGGTATAAAAGTCTCTCACTTGCTGCCATGGTCCTTCAAGTAGGAATATAGGAGCTGCTGGTATATAATTTGATGCTTCCTTTGACATCGATGTAACTGCTAACACTTTAAAATCTCTCCTTATATTCTTTGGCAAACCATGTACCTTCACCTACAGCTTAAAAACTCACACTTTTACCAAATAGTGCAAATGCAAAATATAAAAAGGTGATACTATCATATGTTAAGTGCAAACAGTGCTTCCATTTGTTTGTTCATATGACACTTGAAGATCCTTAAAACACCTCTTAGTGGAAGGACAAGGCAAAGTTATGAATTTCTTACATCAGCACCTCACGAAGAATAAGGCAGCAATAAATAGGTAACTTACATAGGCACCATCAATGCAATTATAGATGGTATGATTCAAAATATTCCAGGCATCTTGCATGGGTTGACCAAATCTCCCATAGCGTCTTCTGGAGTATAGATTTATCCAAGCCTACAAGAAAGTGTTTTACTGACTTATTAGGTGTTGCACATGCAACCAGAATTCACTAGTTCAACTGATAACATGTAGAAGTACTTTGACAAAAAACATACTAGTTTGAACTGCTTTATCCTTCACCTGCAGTATTTGTAAACATAGCAAAATTTTGTAAACTTGAAGAATGTTGATCACGCAATAGTCAAAATTGAATAAGAGGAGAAGGCTGTTACAATTTATGAAGCAAAGAATTTTAGTCTTTTGACTGACAACACTTTCTTTTAGCTAAGACAATTCTTTACCACATATAATTGCTTAAACTGATAAGTGAAAAATGCTACATTAGAATGTATGGAAAAAAGGGTTTAATTTACTAAAAAGAAAAAGATACAGAAGAAATCAAATAATAGACTACATAGATATCCATAAAACTATCACATTACCTTGATATCAACTGGGTTATGCTGAAAAGCCATTTCAGCCATAAAATCGTACACAACAGGATTCTGTTCAATGCCTTCCATTGACATCCCAACACCAACCTTTTAGCAAGTAAAAAAAACTAAGAGTTAGATACATGAAGAAATTTAGTAAAAGAAGAAAGAACTGAGTTACATGACAAATCAAATTATAGGAACCAGATCCTAAAAGATTAGTATTTCGGGATCGAAATCTAAGACTGCCAATGGGACAAATAATCTCCTATAATTATACCTAGACCACCTAAGACTATCGTGTAATCTCTAACTTTATGTAGATGTGGGTTAATACATAGCTTAAATTAGCAACATATATAAACATTTCTGCATATAGATAATGAATTTTTCTCCCAGTACTATTAGAAAAGAGATTTTAATTAATCAGAACAACTGAAATGGACTTGTTAGAATATGTCCGGGATAGGTAAATGAAAGTTTTGAGCTCGATTCGTTTTAAATTTGGCACTTCAAACTTCAATGCTTCCTATATATATACTGTTATTCTGCGGTTAGCATTGGCCTATGATCACTTGTTTATTTCATGATTGCTTGTAAATTTGATCAGGTAAAACATGTCGACCATGAGACTTCCTTCCACCTACATGTTCAAAGCTGCTCCTCAGACTCAGAAAAAGAGCACATTTGTTAAAATCCCATCTTCTCTGGGTTCAGTGAGGAGCATCTCGAAATCCTTTGGCTTGAAATATGACTCTGGTTTTAGAGCATCAACAAACGTGTACAAGGTCAAGATGGTTTGTCCAGATGGTACAAAACATGAGTTCGAAGCACCATCTGATACGTACATCCTCGATGCAGCTGAAAAAGCTAGAGTAGAACTCCCTTATTCGAGCAGGGCTGGTGCTTGCTCGACATGTGCTGGGAAGATAGAGTCGGGCTCTGTTGATCAATCTGACGGATCTTTTCTGGACGACAAATAAATGAAAGAGGGTTATCTGCTTACATGTGTTTCTTACCCAACCTCTGATTGTGTGATCCACACTCACAAGTAGGGTGATCTTTGCTAAGTATCCAATTTTAAGTTATGCTGGTGATCGTTGTCTAAGGTAAAGAAGCTACATAATGCTTTTGTCCTCTTTGAGTGTCAGAACTAGAGTTAAATCAAGAACATCTTTTGTTTTATAAATGCTTTTATGTAATGCAGCCTTCTTCTAAGTGCCTATTGGTTATATATTTTAAGCTATGTATGAACAAGGAAGCAACACACAAAGTTTTAATTCGAAATTCCATCAAACATTCTCAGAAGAAACTGATGGAATTGGAGGTAACTCAACCACATTGCTCAAAGATCCTAAAAAGACTAGGATATCGAGGATCAAAAAATGGGGCAACCTCCTTATAATCATATCCGACTACCGGCATTCAACTAAAACATCAATATGCATCAACTGACACCTAGAAAATTTCTGAAAAATCACAAAAATAACAGTGCCTTGAAAACAGAGGAACCAATTCAAAAACAAGAGAGTAACAGAGGAGGAACCAATTAAATCAATCGACTATCAATCTAACAATAACCAGGTATCACAAACGACTTAGTAAACACAGAAAAAGCTATACTTTCACAAATCCCAAAAGGCCGTAGTTGGATATCAAAAATCAAAAATCAAAATTGGAACCTGGTAAGCAAAAACTTTTGCCGATTAAGAGCAGAAATTAAAGGAGACGAAGGCTTTCTGCAATAATTCTTGAAACCTACACGAAACAGAAGTTGAAGACGAATGAGAGGGAGAAGATTGACAGAGAAGACTGATAATAATCGAGCAGCATAAACCCAAAATTATATATAACTCGATCGAGAACGACCTGGGATGGCCGGAGACCGTGGCAGGGCGGAGGCTTTTGCAGCGATGCTGTTAACTCAGCAATTTTAAACATCTAAACCAGAATCAAACTCAAGTCTTAGTCTAAACTAACTAATGAACTTCAGGTTATCAACTACTATTATCCATTAGCGATCAACAAACACAAAATCTATATGAAAAGAAGAATTGTTATTGGTAAACACAAGAAAAGCCAAACAGGTGGAAGTATTGATCATACTAAACTAATTAAAATTTCAGACCTAGAACACTTACTACGGATTAACAACACAAAATATGCTTAGACTAATTTTACTAACAGAAAAATAAAACATAACAAGAATTAAAAAGGAAAGCTCATGCTACTGATTAAACAAACACATCAACACAAAGTAAAACAGATTCAATTATTGATTAAAAAGGCAAACAAAGCCTAAGTTGATTACTAGTGAAGAAGAGACAATCAAAAGAAAACTCACTTGTGGAGCTCTAGGGTTCTACCGCTTCTATGATTTGAAATCCGAGCACCTTGGGTGAAATTTGACGGCCCTTGATGACAGATTAGGAACGAGGGGAGCAAGGAAAGATGTGGTGTGAGTTTAGTGGAGTTTGGGGAACTTAGGGTTTCACCAGAAAACTTCGATTTGAAATTCGAGTGATTCCAGCCAGATTTAACGGATGGGCTTTGGGGGGTTCGATAAAAGAGGTAATGGCGGTCCTACTGTGTTAATTTGAGGGTGAACGGAGAAGGTTGAGTCATGGCCGAAAAAACTTCGATCTACTATTCGAAGCTTTGGGGTGGGATTCGAGGGAAATTGTGTTGGGGGTTAAAAAGAGGAGAGTGAGGTGGTTCTATGGGGTAATTTTGGACGGAAATTGAGGTTGGCCGCCGGCGGCGGCGATTTCTGGCCGGCGGCATTAGGGCGGAGGGTGGTGGTGTTATACCGGTGATACAGAGAGGTGTACGAGGAGGACACACATGTTTTTAGGGTTTGTGGACAGTTTTATTTAATTGTTTGGGGTTGATGAGGGCCGTAGGATCATGGGGAATGGATGGCTAGGATGGACTGACGCCAAACGGCGTCGTTTTGGGTTAGGCTGGACCGGGTATACGGGCATTTGGGCTGGCCTGGGGTAGGTTTGGTTTGGGCTAACATTAAACAAACCCAATTTTTTAGCTTTATTAAAACAACCCTTCTTCCTTTGAGTGGCTTTTTATTTTATTTATTTGCTTTGTATTATTTTCCTGATTTTATAAAAATGCAAAATTAACATAAAGACCTAATTTATTTCCAAACTTAAGCTAATTAAAAATTGCTTAAAATCTATTTCATGACAAACTCAACAATTAAAAATGCAAAACGGACTATTTTTGTTATTTTCTCTGTATTTTGTTTTAAAAATAACTTAACTACTAATTAATCTTAAAATATGAAATTAAATCCTAATGCTAATGTCAAATGTATTTTATATTTTTATGTGAATTAAAATTCACAAATAAAATGCAAACAATTAACAGAAAATAACATAAAATTCACAAAAGTGTAGAATAATGAAAGAAAAATTATTTTGTTTGAATTTTTGGGAATAATTCATATATAGGGCAAAAATCATGTGCTCACAGCTAGTCCCTCAATAAAACTCCTCACCCTCTCTCTCTCTCTCTGTAGGTAGTATAAGAAGAGCATGATGGGCCAAGTTAATAAACTTGGTCTCGTACTGAGTGATGGTCATAGAACCCTACTGGAGAAACTCAAACTGCTTCTGATAGTCCTCCCTATGAGTGATAGGAAGAAACTTCTCCAGAAATAGCTGAGAGAACTGATCCCAAGTCAAAGCCGGTGACCCAGCTGGTCTAGAGAAACAATAATCCCTCCACCAAGTCTTAGAAGAACCTGATAGATGAAAAGCAGCAAAGTCGACCCCATTGTTCTCTATTATCCCCATGTTTCGTAGAACCTCATAACAGCTGTCCAAATAATCTTGGGGATTCTCTGATGATGTACCACCATAGGTGGTAGTAAAAAGCTTGGTGAATCTGTCCAACCTCCACAAGGTATCAATAGACATAGCTAACCCATCATCGGTCTATGCTACAACACCCGACTGAATTACCCCAACTGGCTGAGCTGCTGGAGGATAAAATCGAGCAATATGCCTCGTATCCCCACAAGTGTAACAAGCTCTTAGCTGTTGAGACTGCTGACCCTAACGGCTTGAATAACCACTCTAAAAACTCTGGAGCGGAGGTGCACTGATAGGAGTTGGCGGTGCACTATAGGGAAACTGATATGAATACTATATATGAGAACCACGAGCACCTGGAGTACCGTGAGAAGCCTGAAGTGCTGAATGAAATGGTATGGAAGGATAGCCCCTACCAAAAGAATCTCTACCTCCAGATGAGGCACCACTAAACCTGCTTGAATGACAAGGCCTCTTGTCAGACCCCTGACCACTCTCCTGCAATAGAACCATCTCAACTCTCTTGGCCACATTGGCCACATCCTGAAGGAAATATCGCTCCTCGTCTCCTTAGCCATCTGTAAACAAATAGGTTGAACAAGTCCCTCAATGAACCTCCTCAGTCTCTCTCTCTCAGTGGGAAGTATAAGAAGAGCATGACGAGCCAAGTGAATGAATCTATTCTCGTACTGAGTGATAGTCATAGAACCCTGCTAGAGACGCTCAAACTGCCTCTGATAGTTTTCCCTCTGAGTTATAGGAAGAAACTTCTCTAGAAATAACTAAGAGAACTAATCCCAAGTCAAAGATGGTGACCAAAATTGTCACGCCCCAAATTCGTGGGACATAACCGGCGCCCGACCGGGTAGCCCCAGTCAAGCGGACCTGGGTGCCTTTCCTAACCCACATGATACCCCATGTTTTCCTTACTCGATAATCCGAGAACTAGCCATATCATTAATTTAGAACACTTCTTTTCCCGCAAAACATACATACATACATACATAATAGTTAGTGAAATTACCAATTCGTTGCCCAACAAATGAAACATGGATATGCATAAGCTTCTAACCCACATCCACTGTCTACGGAGCCTCTAAAAGTACAACAGGATAATACAGTATTTGCCGGTAACAAGGCTCCGGCTATACCTTACACAAAATAAAAATAAAACTCCGGACACAAGAGGCCTGAGCCACGCAGGGGCCCGAGAGGAATACGAAGGGGAAGCTATGACCGGTGGGCTGGAGTACCTGCTGTGGATCCACCTACAATCATAACACGAATGTAGCACCCCCGGCAAAAGGGACGTCAGTACATTTGAATTGTACTGGTATGTATATGTAAGGTCCCGTAAGTAATTTTTGGTCTCAAAACTTAGTAACTCGTGGTGTCGACTCCGAATATGTGTTAGGAATGTATCATGATCTCAAGGAGATTTATTGGTGGAACGGTATGAAAAGGGGTGTGGCGAACTTTATATCTAAATGTCCGAACTGTCAGCAAGTGAAGGCTGAGCATCAGTGGCCTGGTGGGTAAACTCAGCTTGTGGAAACACCAATGTGGAAATGGGAGATGATCAACATGGATTTCGTGGTAGGGTTACCTCGCACTCAGCGCAAGTTTGACTCAATTTGGCTAATAGTGGATCGACTCACCAAATCAGCTTACTTCTTGCCAGTCAAGTCCACCGATACTGCAGAACAATATGCTAAGCTGTATATCAAGGAGATAGTAAGGCTTCATGGTACTCCACTTTCTATTATCTCGGATCGAGGGGCCCAGTTCACAGCTAATTTTTGGAAGAAATTTCAACAAGGTTTGGGTACTCAAGTGAATCTCAGCACAGCTTTCCATCCGCAGACCGACGGTCAGGCC
>MU701593.1:147457-163112 GCA_026770625.1 Nicotiana glauca | reverse complement strand
GCAAAGCACGAATAAAGCCAGTCCATCCCCATGATTACATCAAAATCTACCATTCCAAGCTCAATAAGATCGGCCGCGGTAACACGACCACACACCGTGACAAAAGAATTCCTATAAACTCGCGAGGCTGTAATAGAGTCACCAACCGGAGTCGATACAGAGAACGACTCATGAAGCTATTCGGGTTCTGTCCCTAAACTTGGAGCAATGAATGGGGTGACATAAGACAAAGAGGACCCCGAGTCAATAAGAGCATAACAATCAATGGCCTGAATAGACAAGATACCTGTAACAACACCTGGAGAAGCCTCAGCACTCTGGCGACCACTCAAAGCATAGAACCGGCTAGGTCCACCTCTACCGCGAGCTCCACCCCTGACTGCACCGCGCTCTGCTGGAGCTGGAGGACGCACTGATGATGTAGCAACTGAAGAACCGGGTGACTAGGCAGATCCCCTACCCATACCCTAACTGGGCACACGGCAGTCCCGCTAGATGTGACCTCTCACCCCGCACCTATAACATACCGGGATATCCAAATAGCAAGTCTCTGTATGAAATAACCCAAACTTGGGGCATGTAGTTCCCCCTGCTGCTAGGACCTCACTTCTGAATGAACGGACTGGCAGGACCTCCTACTGTCTGATCCTGGTCTCGAGTGACTGCTCTGCTGATAACTGTGCACAGATGGCGGTGCACACGCTGAGGACTGAGCATATGACTGGGAAGGCCCTGATGACCCTCTCCCCGGAACTGGTCTCCCTGAGTGACCCATTGACCGGGCCCTGCTGCTACTCTCCCTTTCTGCCCGAATCTTCAACTTCCTAGCCTCTGTGGCCTGAGCGAATCCTACAATCTTTCCATAATTCATATCTGAGTGCAAAGCCGCTGTATCAGCCTCATTCACCACCAAAGGATTAAGTCCCTGAACGAAACGCCGAACCCGAGGATCCGTGGTCGACACTAACTAAGGAGCATACTTGGACAACCTCACAAACTCTATGTGGTACTCCCAAACACTCATATTGCCTTGTTTGAGAACCTCGAACTCAGTGGCACGGGCTGCCATTGTCTCGGCAGGCAGGAAGTGGTCCATAAAGGCATCTACAAACTCATCCCATCTAGCCGGAGGTCTTCCCTCCTCACGGGAATCCTCCCACATCTCAACCTACGAACGCGCTGCTCCCCTCAGCCTGTACGAAGCCAACTCAACCCCTTCTATCTTTGTATCCTTCATCACTCGAAGGGTCTTATAAATATCATCAAGGAAATCCTGCAGATCGGCCTCTGGGGCTGTGCCTGAGAATTATGGAGGGGCCAATCACAGAAACTGGTGGATTCTAGAGCTGGCGGAATCTCCCTGTCCGCTGGAGGCCGCAGGGGCATCATGAGACCTCTGGGCCTGGGCGGCCACTAACTGGGTCAACATACGGATGGCTCCTCTAAGGTCCCCATCAGAAACCCCGGGACCAGAAGCTGGAACTGTATCAGAATCAGGAATATTGGCCGGAGGGATGGTGTCACCCTCTGCCGTAGCCGGAACAGGAATGCTTGGATCTGGAATAGACGGGCCAGGCAGATTCAAGGCCGGTGACTCTCACCCACGGCATCGGGTACATGATTCACAGCCACACTTGGGGTGGCGTCGGCCCTAAGGCCAAGTCTAGCTTTCTTCTTAGGTGCCTTTCTGAAAATTTCGGAACAAGGCACGAGTTAGACATAAATACTTCCACTTTTCACTTCACTGCGCGATATAGAATAACAAAGAAGAGGGTAAATTCCTAAATGTCCATGCAGCCCCCTACTTATAGATGTGGTCGACAACACACCGATAAGAAAGGCTCTACTAGACACAGCTCCGAGACATCCTAGGATACTTTAAAACCTGAGGCTCTGATACCAAGTTTGTCACGCCCCAAACTCGAGGGACATGACCGGTGCTCGACCGGTTATCCCCAGTCAAGCGGACCTGGGTGCCTTTCCTATCCCACGTATTACCCCACATCTTCCATTACTTATTAGCCAAGTGAAATGACCATACGATTAACTTAGAACACCAATTCATTTCAAAACATAAACAAGGTACATGGTTACTAGCGTGGTTTACATTTTACATTGCCCCTATATACAAAATACATATTACATAAGTTCATGACCCACGTTTCCTATCTACGGAGCCTCTACAGATGAAAGAAGCTAATATAATACTTGCCTGTAACAAGGCTCCGGATACCTTTTACAACAGCAAAATAAAACCACAGAAACAAGCGGCCTGAGCCACGTAGGGCCCCGAGAGGAATGGGGCTCACCAAAACAACTGACGGAAGACGAAGAGGGAGCTACGATCGGTGGGCTGGAGTACCTGCTGCAAATCCACCTACAATCATAACACGAATGTAGCGCCCCCGGCAAAAGGGACGTCAGTACACTTGAATTGTACTGGTATGTATGAACAAACCTTGCGCCAAGTAAACTCAAGCCATAGACAAGTAAGTAACAGTAATAGAAAAATAATCAAATCCATAAAGAAAGAACAATCAAGCCAAACAAGTTTTACAAACTCTCCCATTTCNTCGGATTCAAGCCTAAGTTTCTTAAAAACTTCCGAAATACACTTTCAACCAAAAACCCGACCAAACCCCATCCGAATGACCTGAAATTTTGCACACACATCACAAATTACTCATCGAAGTTACAGCAACTCTTGGAATTCCATTCCGACCCTTGGATCAAAATCTCACCTACCCACCAGAATTCGCCTAAATACTAACTTCGCCAATTCAAGCCTAATTCCCCCATCGATCCTCCAAAATCACTTCCGATCAAGCTCCTAAGTCACAATTCATCCCCCGAAGCTAACCGAATCACCGGAAATCACATCCGAGCCCTCTAACTCAATAGTCAACATTCGGTTGACTTTTCCAACTTAAGCTTTCCTTAAAGAGACTAAGTGTCTCATTTCTTATCAAAATCGATCCAAATCAACTCTAACACACCACATACCTATAACGAAACATGAAGGAGCATGAAATGGGGGAAACGGAGCAATAACACATGAGACGGCGGGTTTGGTCATCACATCCTCCCCTACTTAAACAAACGCCCGTCCTCGAGCGTACCCAGAGTTATCCTAGAAGCCCACAAATAGCTAAATGACCTTACCAAGCATATACCCGGGATGTTCCCACGTCACCCTATATCTTATAGGTCCGACAACACAACATAGCTGAAATTACCAAATCCAGTCTAGAGAGCCCATAATCCACAGAGCTACCTTTTCAGTTCTGAAACCATCAATACGATCAAAACCTCAAACCTATACTTGGAATAGTCCCGAACCAGCTGTAATAACCCATACTTACAACCTCAATGAAATCATACAATATACCACATAATCCACGCACTCGAAACGATAACTTCTATTCACAGTGGTTACCACAACAACCAAATACCGATAGAAAACCTCTTATTAGCTAAAATTTCACTCCAACACTTTCATATCCTACCAAATGATGATGAAACATGTAGTAAACCATAACCATTTCTCAGACCAATCATTCATGAAGGCATTTCTTCCCTTTTGACTAATACCACAGCAGATTCCGAGCCGAACCTCGATATTAACCTTCCAACAAGCTGAAACCAAATCCATTCGTATTCATTAATGACCCCCAACGATCACTTCGGGTCCAACACACTACTCTGGTGATATGACACATCAACACCGGCCTAAACCACAACTTACATAATACACGCGCCAATAAGAGACAGTCTGAACATACTCGAATCATGAAAATGACTCAAACGAAAACAAGGAAGCAAGGTATACAAGGTAACATANTCCCCCTCTCAATAAATCTGAAAGTCAATGAAAAATGGGGTAGGGATTTTACCTGTAGAAATGGAGATGAAGACACTTGCTTTAAAATTTCTCGGACCAGATAAATTGAGGAACAAATTTTGAAGAAGATAAACTTTGTCTCAAGAAGCTCTCCTCCCTCTCTCCTATTTTGCTCAGAAAATATGTAAAAAATGAGGGGTTGGGGTGTTATATTAGAAAGGGGGTCGGGTTTTAAAGTTTATAAATAGAAGCCCGAGCAAGATCTGCAGTCGCACTATGCGATCGCCGAATTGGAATGCGGTTCGCATATTGGACCGCAAAACTGACCGCAATCACTGAACATCTCTATCTGGGTATGCGGTGGAAATGTGGTCCGCATTCTGATTATGCGGTCGCATAATAGACCACATTTATAACATCAACTTAGACTAACTCTCTGATTAACTATGCGGCAGAAATGCGGTCCGCATACTGATTATGCGGTCACATAATGGACCGTATAAATGATAATTTTCTGGAAACTTGATTCTTTTGATTTTTACGAGCTTAGATCACTACCAAGGGTCCGAACCGCGGCGAGCTTCCATTCCTAACACATATTCGGAGTCGACACCACGACTTACTAAGTTTTGAGACCAAAAATTATTTATGGGGCCTTACAACGCACGTCGAATCTAACCAAAATTAGAGCGAATACATCACACTATGCCAAGGGAACAATACCCAGTCGAAAATAATCAAAATATAGCAAAAATCTCAAAACTAGCAAAACCCGAGCCCCGGGTAAGCTTCTCGAAAAATTATAAGACTTACATTACCGGATTCCTCGTCTCGCCACGAGTCCATACATACCAAGAACTCCCAAATCCGAGCTCAAATGACCTATCAAATCCCAATTTGAAATATTAAAACTCAAGCCCTAGCTTTACCTATTTTTAATAAATTTCAACCAATTTCCATATTAATTCTACCATACACTTGAATAATTAGGCTGAGGAACTTACCTCCATTCGATTCTTAGTCAAAACCCTCGAAAATTCTCGCCCAAAGCTCCCAAAATCGCTCCACAATGGAGGAAAAATGACATAAGTTCGCAGATAAAATAATGATATAAACCCTTCTGCCAACAGCGATTTTTCGCTTCTGCGGCTAAATAACCGCACCTGCGGTCACCGCGTATGCATCGAAATGACCGCTTATGCGGTCTGACTTAAATCCCCACGGATCGCTTATGCGGTCTAGAACCGCTTCTGCGGTCACCGCATTTGCGGACTTTTGTCCGCTTCTGCGGAAATTTCCAAGCCTCCAGGAACCGCATTTGCGACCTCCCCACCGTATCTGCGGAACCGCCTATGCGGTCCCTTTTCCGCAGATGCGAAAATGACAGAACCAGTAAACTTCAAACATGCAACAAACTCTGAATTCTCCGTTTAACCACCCGAATTTGCCCCAAGGCCCTTGGGATCTCAACCAAAGGCACCAACATATCCAAAAACATCATATGCACTTGTTCGAATCATTAAAACACATCAAATAACACTAAAAANAATACCGAGCATCGGTCGTAAGCATACTGAGTGCATAATGATATCTACTTATAGCATTGTAAGCTACAAAACTCAATATCCACTATGAATGTCGATAACACCACACTATATGTGCCCACAGTCCGAAAATCATAATGCCTCACAGCACAGAAAAGCAACTCATAAATCTCCCCAGATCACTAGCAGGTTCAATAACGATCGAATCAACCTATCCTTCATCAATACAATTCGGAACTAACCAAGCCAACTCAAGCTAAACATGTATCCAATCAGCTTACCAACAAACTCATTACCTAGAAGCCTGATGTTGCTTCTTCCATTACTATAACTCATGCCGGAGCCGTACGATTCGGTGCCCGGCACCAAATAAATACTGAAATCCACAGTATCGCCCAGCGACATGCTCAGCCACAAGGAACACATCCAAAAAGTCCCTCAATACCGAAACCGAATCAATGGTAGAAACCTCTACACAGACATCCGCCATAAAGGCCCAATTAAGGAAAGCAATCCTTCCCAGCCGTCCGCTGGTCTTTGGAACACAACCATTCAGCTAGAACATAGTCCGATGCACCTCGCCATGCAACCTATGGCCTTTTCCGACATACCTCATAGCACAATAGTCTAGAATAACCCAAAACTGAGACAACCAGTCTGCACCCCAATATCATATCTAGAATTTAATATACCAAGCAAAGAAAGATCCACTCAAGCTTCCAAACCCCAATAGCCGCTAACGGTACCAATACACACTATCCACAACCACTACATAGCCTGAACATGAGAACTCCCAGTCTCCAGCTCCACATAGCACACAAATTACTATACCTGATCCCAAATTCTGCAGTATAAATACATATTACACCTCGAGTACCCAATCATTCCATAAAAGATATTCTAAAATTCCTCCTGTGTCACCAAACAAACTCAGATATCTACAGTCGATCTATCAAGAAAATGCCGCAACACTACCGAAGTGCCATCAACTTAATCACATTGCCCTTTTCTAAAACATATACCCTCGTTAAATCACTATGATTAGCAACACAATTTACTTAGTTATATGAGGATCACCCACCCTAATCATCTGAAGATCGATTCTTAAATCTTAAGAATTTAATGACTTTCCATTCCGAACTAAACCGAGCCTTACACACACAAATCCCAATCCTCCACAACATATCGCATATACCATACCACACTATGATAACATGAGGACTTTTATTTCCGTTCCGCGCCGCAGACATCGACACACTCAACTAGTCAAGAACTTTCATTGATCCCATTTAGAAGAAAAATCATTACACACTCCATGCTTCACATACCCATAGGAAATATACTCATCTTCAAACCACGGTAAAACCCAACAAGGACATCTCTGCCAACTCCATTTGTACACGCTAAACTGCCAGGACTGAATCCTTTTATCTAAACCAAGCTGAGCAAGCCATCAAAACCCAAGAGCATTGCTGCAAAATGCCTGTAAAAGCTCATTACCTCGAACACATACAAAGAATTAATCATACCCTTACCATACCGATTCGGTCTATTATCAAGCTATTACGTCTATCAAATTTCTCTTTTTATTCATCATCCACTTGATACTTCTCCCTCGCTATAGCATCACAATGCCTCAATCCAGGCCCATCACTGGAAATTCGAACATAAGACCACACTGTCTAAGACCTATAGGCCACCTAATACTCTCTCAATGCTTCCTAGAAATACCACGTTCCAGAATACTTTACTTGAAGAACTTCCTGCGAATCGAGATTCGTTACCATTACTTCCCAGATACTGATACATAGAATCCTATTATTAGCATAAAATACCACAAGTCTTGATCTTTTCCTAATGGAAACACAGTCTCTAGCCACATACACCACCTTATACACCTGATTATTGCATGCAAAATCTCAAACACAATAAAACCATTCTCGAGAGTCATTCACTCCTAGTCCAACTGGAAATTACCTGACTTAACGAATAGAACCACTCGTGACTTATTAGCACTCTGACACCGTAGGATATGATCTCATTCCAATACAAACGAACATCTTTCTTCTCTATACACTGAGCATTCTTTATCAACAACAGATCAAGACATCCTATTATTTCCTCACATCTACGAAGCACCATATAACCTTTATCAAAATTTTGATTCACTCGTGCCATCCTCGACTCAATTTCTGCAACCCAAACTGATCCACCAGCATACCTCGAAAAGGAACCAACATAGCATATAACCGTGCAATCAGCTAATCAACAGCAACCTCCCCAACTTGGCTTGAAGCCATCTATCAGGACACATTTAATAACCCATAATACTTCTACTCTAATGATGCCACAATATTATAGTGAGATTAAACTCAAATCATCTACTAGTTTATGACAGATCCTCGGATACTGAAATCCTCTACAAACCTCGCATTCATCCCCACATCAGTTGAGTCCACTCTCTGAAGTGACCCAAATTTTCCAATTACAACACGTACCCTTCAATTACACTTGAGATCTTCTAACAATATACATAAGAATCGTACCCCTTAAGAACACTCCGCAGGAGATAACCCACCTGCTTTGCCTCAAGTTAGTATTTCAGCACACCTTCCACCATCATATACATTACACAGTCATTAGTCTTCCTGAGTCTGAAATCATATCGCCACACGTAATGTACTTCATTTCCCAAGTAGGATACACGAAAGTATTCTTCACGCCCATATTCGGGCTACACATCAAACCACAATAGGAAACGAATCACTTAACACTTCATCTATTATCCAGCAGACTTCTTCGTCACTACCAAGTCATATAATTACATCTTGTAGTACTAACATACTCATCACATGAATACCAAACTGCCATTCCGGCTAATAGCGACAATACAGAATATATAAGTTCAAAACACTTGCTCACACAATCAGCACCTCGGTGCTCAAGCCATAGGCAAAGATCCGGCCTCAAGTCCTCCAGACTGGCCCAACATCAAACTCACAGAGATCACATCTCGCCCCTTGATCGAGGAACCACAAGCCATCAAGGCACGTACAATACTGAGCGCCCATGTGCGCATACAGACGTGTGGAAGGAATTTCAAGAGTTATATCTCAAGCTGAATCAAGTACGCACGATAAGAATTCCAAGAAAGTGAAGTTTTCCTAAAGTTCTGCAGCCTCTCGAGGATAAATACGGGCGTCTCCATTCCGATCCGCGAGACTCTATTAAACCTGCTCATGACTCGTAAGACCTAGTAACCTAGGCTCTGATACCAACTTGTCACGACCCAATTCCCAAACCCGATCGTGATAGCGCCTTTCGTGAAGACAAGGCCAGCCAACAGAACAACAATGCCCCTTTTTAACAGTTACCAAACATAAATGAATGAATAATACGACTTAATGGCATTAATAACTGATATTTACTACCCAACTCAGCCCGACCAGTATGTCACAAGTCACGAGCATCTAAAGAAGCCTGAACAAAACTACAGAGTCTGTAATTTACATGAATCAAATTTAAAATCAAAGAAGGGAAAATCAGGTGCCGCGGATGCTGGCGGCCACCTTACTCCGCTACAATAGTGATACCTTCAATCAGCTCAAAACCCGCTACTGGGTGAACAAGAACAATACCTGCAACTGCACACGAGGTGCAGGGAGTAAAGTGAGTACTCAACTCAATGAGTAATAAGAGTAAATAATTGCTGAGCGGTAAGAAAACACGTAAAACACTCCATCATGCTATATAGGGCAGTACGACCCTTGAGAAAATAGTAATTTCATGAAAATCCTTTAAAAAATTTCTGGCTCAGTTAAAAATCTCTTTTGAAAATATCCTTTTCCCAACAGTCAAGCAATTGAATGCATAATCAGATAGTGCAAGTCCGAACATAAGTCAGCCCCTCGGGCACAACACTCCATTACAAATAACACAAGGGTATCTGGTAAAAGCGCAAGAAATAGCATGAATGCCAATGATATGAGAGTGCTGAATGTCATGCCACGTAGCACAAACAAGAACCAATTCATGAATGCAATGCAATGCACATGACCGGTACACTCAGGTACCCACTGCAGCGTGCAGTCTGAGCCAACCATATGTTTTACGTCGACGGTGCTCACTAGGGGTCTGTACATACTCCAAAGGGGATCCTATAGGCCAAGCGCTATAATCAAGCCATCTCGTGGCATCAACCAGGCCCTCGGCCTCAATATCAATACAGTATCGCTGCGGCGGGCAGCCCGATCCGACGCTCACTAGGGGTGTGTACAGACTCCGGAGGGGCTCCTACAGCCCAAGCGCAATATCAGCCATCTTGTGGCATCAATAGGCTCTCGAACTCAATATACATATATCATCATTTCGGCGTGCAGCCCGAGCCATCCATATATTCAGAAATCACTATAACACTGCTGCGGTGCGCAGCCCGATCCATGCTCAGTCCAGAAATGCACATAAGCCACTTAGGCAATATTAACATGATAGTCCTCAGCTCGAAGCGCCGATAAAATATTGTTTAAGTTTTCAAGCCTTAGAAAAATGGCTGATTTTGTAAAATAGTATTAAAACCTTGGACCGAGATCAAATAATATGCAAGTAATGCAAAAAACAGTGATATCAATCCCCGAAGGATTCACATAGTTGGCACGAAATCCCAAACATCGCAATCAACCCAAATTATGATGATAACAAATAATTTCAGCCACATACACGGTAAAAATCAACAACCGGGACGGACCAAGTCACAGTCCTCCAACGATGCTCTACCCCACGCTCATATTCGGCGTGCAAGTCACCTCAATACAGCACTATGATGTGCAAATCCGAGGTTTCAAACCCTCAGGATATCATTTACAAGTATTACTCACCTCGAACTGGCAAAAACTCAAGTTCATGATGCCTTTGCCTCTCAATTCGGCTGCCACGCGCGTTGAATCTAACCAAAATCAGAGTGAATACATCACACTATGCAAAGGGAACAATACCCAATCGAAAACAATCAAAATATAGCAAAAATCTAAAAACTAGAAAAACCCGAGCCCCGGGCGTGCTTCTCAAAAAATTATAAAACTTATATTACCGGATTCCTCGTCTCGCCACGAGTCCATACATACCAAGAACTCCCAAACCCGAGCTCAAATGACCTATCAAATCCTAATTTGAAATATTAAAACTCAAGCCCTAGCTTTACCCCTTTTTAATGAATTTCAACCAATTTCCATGTTAATTCTACCATAAACTTGAATAATTAGGCCAAGGAACTTACCTTCATTCGTTTCTCAATCAAAACCCTCGAAAATTCTCGCCCAAAGCTCCCAAAATTGCTCCACAATGGAGGAAAAATGACATAAGTTCGCGAATGAAATAATGATATAAACCCTTCTGCCAACAACGATTTTTCGCTTCTGCGGCTAAATAACCACACCTGCGGTCACTGCGTATGCATCCAAATGACCGCTTATGCGGTCTGACTTAAATCCCCACGGACCGCTTATGCGGTCTAGAACCGCTGCTGCGGTTACCGTATTTGCAGACTTTTGTCCGCTTCTGCGGAAATTTCCAAGCCTCCAGGAACTGCATTTGCGACCTCCCCGCTGCATCTGCTGAACCGCCTATATGGCCCCTTTTTCGTAGATGCGGAAATGATAGAACCAGCAAACTTCAAACATACAACAAACTCTGAATTCTCCGTTTAACCACCCGAATTCACCCCGAGGCCCCCGGGATCTCAACCAAAGGCACCAACATATCTAAAAACATCATACACACTTGTTCTAATCATTAAAACACATCAAATAACACTAAAACCATTAAATCACATCGGATTCAAGCCTAAGTTTCTTAAAAACTTCCAAAATACACTTTCAACCAAAAACCCGACCAAACCCCTTCCGAATGACCTAAAATTTTGCACACACATCAAAAATCACATATCGAAGCTACAGCAACTCTCGAAATTCCATTCCGACCCTCGGATCAAAATCTCACTTACCCACTGGAATTCGCCTAAATACTATCTTTGCCAATTTCAAGCCTAATTCCACACCGGTCCTCCAAAATCACTTCCGATCACGCTCCTAAGTCACAAATCATCCCCCGAAGCTAACTGAATCACCGAAAATCACATCCGAGCCCTCTAACTCAATAGTCAACATTCGGTTGACTTTTCCAACTTAAGCTTTCCTTAAAGAGACTAAATGTCTCATTTCTTATCAAAATCAATCCAAATCAACTCTAACACACCACATGCCGATAACGAAACATGAAGGAGCATGAAATGGGGGAAACAGAGCAATAACACATGAGAGGACGGGTCAGGTCATCATAGATGACATACTCCCGAGCATCGTTGTACAGTTATCCAAGTCTATGATTGAAGAAGGCCACACCAAGATCAAATCAACAAGTCTAACATTGGATTAGAGGAACAAATACATCGACTATTTAAGAAATGGTAAGCTACCCACAGACCCAAAGGAATCGAGGGCCCTTCGAGCCAAAGCAACTCGATTTTAACTTGAAGAGAATGGAACACTATATAGAAGGACCTTCGACAGAACTCTAGAAGTATGCTTGGGACCGGGGGACACCGATTATGTACTTCAAGAAATCCATGAGGGCACTTGTGCAAATCATTCTGGCACTGATTCTTTGGTTCAAAAGGTGATCAGAGCAGGGTACTATTGGGACAGCATGAAGAAATACACCAAGGAATTCATTCCAAGGTGTGAAAAATGCCAAAGGTTAGCACTGATGATTCACCAACCCGGTGAACAGCTACATTCATTCTTATCACCATAGCCTTTCATGAAATAGGGGATAGACATCGTCAGCCCCCTACCAACGGCACCTGGTAAAGCCAAATTTATTCAATTTATGACTGACTATTTATTTAAATGGGTGGAAGCATAGGCATTCGAGAAGATAAGAGAAAAAGAAGTCATTGACTTCATATGGGACCACATCATATGCCAATTCGGGATCCCCTACAAGATTACATGTAATAATGGGAAGCATTTCATACGCAGCAAGGTGAAAAAATTCCTTGAGGATCATAAAATCAAGAGGATCCTATCAACACCTTATCACCCATGTGCAAATGGACAGGCTGACTCCACGAACAAGACCATCATCCAAAACTTGAAAAATAGGTTAGAAAACGCGAAGGGGAAATGGAGAAAGGTGTTGCCCGAATTTTTATGGGCATACCAAACCACTTCGAAGTCAAGAATAGAAGAGACACCGTTCTCTTTGGTATACGGGTCTGAGGCTTTGATACTGGTCGAAGTCGGAGAGCTAAGAGCCAGATTTCGACATGCCACTGAAGATTCGAACAACGAGGCCATAACTATAACCCTTGAGCTACTAGAGAAAAACGAGAGGCTGCACTAGTCCAATAGCCACCCAAAAATAGAGGATCGAGAGATATTATAACAGGAGAACAAACCTTCGATTCTTCGGAGTCGAGGACTTAGTCCTAAGGAAAGTCACCCTCAACACTCAAAACTCAAATGAAGGGAATCTAGGCCTGAGCTGGGAAGGACCGTACCGTATCCTCGGAGTAGTGGGCAAAGGGTCCTACAAACTTGAAACCATGGAAGGTGAGCAACTTCCAAGCAATTGGAATATATTGATGCTCAAACATTATTATTGCTAAGGTATAACCTTCTCCCTTTTCGCTTTATGTCTCATACTAATTTCTTATAGGTGTTCGATGGGAGACGCCGAAGCGCCCTTCGACTCAAAGACATTGGGTTTTTAAAGCATGCATTGCACCCTTTTTCCCTTCGATTGGGTTTTATCCCATATGGGTTTTACCGGCGAGGTTTTTAATGAGGCAACATCTATATGCTACCTAAGGAGAACTTAACAAGCATTCAAGGCTTCTTCTCAACCAGCCTCGAATAGTGGGGAGCATCCCCCACGGAGATTATTCTTTTCAAAAAAATTGAGTCACGCCTAATGGGACCTCGATAGGAAAATATTGTATTAGGCCAAACGGTCGAATGAACCGTATCCATGTAGAACAATCGAGCCTCCGAAGGCAAGAACATGTACACATATATCAAATAATCAAAGAAGCCTCTCTGATTGTCAAAACTCTATGTGCCTCAATGAGATTTACTACTGCAACAAAAAACGGCTCAAGGGCCAAAAATCCACGAACACTCGGGGACTGTCATCGACAGTCAGCTCATCGAAGCGCCATCAAAAACTCGAGCTCATAATACCTCAGTGAAGCAGTATAAAATCTGTAAGACCTCAACAAGGCATGCCCAAACTTATAAGACCTCAATTAGGCAATACCAAGCTTATAAGAGCTCCACGAGGCATACTCAAATTTATAAGACCTTAAAATGGCATAACCCCGATATTAAGGCCAAGGCTATATATTCTAACTTTTAAGAACCCTAAAAAGGCATACCCTTGATATAGACGCCAAGGTCACCGCACACGGGGACTAAAGGCTAAGGCCAAACATAAAGGCTACGACCGAATTAAAGCGGCTCGAAGACGTCCGACTGCCTCCATAAAACTAAAGGCCTCCAAATACTTCGAAAATACTTCAAAAAGAACTAATTTATCAGGCTACCCTCGGCATAAGCAAAATGAGCTTCGATAATATCAGCTCCGAACAATAAAAAGGCTTCAAAAACGATCAGCCTTTGATAAAAAGGTTTCGAACACTCAGCCTTTGAGCGTACCTCTGGAGGTACTCAGCTATCGTCACATATCGACTCATAATCGAGGTTCTCATTTGAGCCATCTAAGAGTCAGAAGAACACAAAACATGCCAAGGCATAATCAAAACTTCAAAAGTCTTTAGGCAAAATGAGGGAAACCTATAGATATATTAGAGGTCGCGTCGACCCAATCTAAAAAGAGCCCAAGGCCAATACGTAAGAGCCTAAGGGCCAGCCTAAAGAGACTAAGGGCCAATGTGTTGAAAACCTAAGGGTCAATGAGCTCGAGTCAAAATTTTATTCAAGTACCGAACCCTAAACGGTCAACTACAAGCACAACCTAAAGTTTCTTATCTTAAAGTCCTACATATCGGACTGGTTATCGACGAGCATCAAAATTTATTCCAAAACAGAAAAGGGAAGACAAGAATTGATGAAAAGAAAAGATCCTTATATATATAATAAAGGTTCACAAAGTAATGATTGCAAGGCTCACGCCTGGAGCCCTCACACAAAAAATGAACAGATAAAAACCTAATCTACCGACTGGGTCACTTGACCGGATGGAGCTCCCTCAAAATTTGTGCCTATAACGGCTTGGCCCTTGACCCCTGAAACATCAATGGCCTCCGCACCCTCGGGGACTTCACTTTCATCTTGATCATCCTCCGAGCCACTGGTCGAACCACTGGCTGAACCATCATTAGAAGAAAGAAGAGTTGCTGACTCTTCCTCCAAGGCCTTCACCCTATCAATCTCAGCAAACAAATCGACGCGCCCTGCATGCACATCCTCGAGAGCCTGTATCCAAGATCTTAATCGGGCATGTTCATGGGCTTGGATCAGTTCAAGCTCAGCCTCTTCAGATACCTTCCTGGCTCGAGCATTTGCAGCAGCAGCATCTTCTCGATACGAGGATATAAGCGCATCGGCTTTGGACTTAGCTGCAGATAGCGCAGCGACCGATTCAGCATCGAGATCCTTATACTTACTACTATCCACCCTTGCATCCTGAATATGATGCTCAACCGAGGTCAACCTCCTTTGGAGGGCATCTCTCTCGGAGACTGTCTGATCCACACGCTGCTTGAGTACGAGAATATCAATATCCCTAACATTTAGCCCCTGCCTCATCAGGACATCTTTCTTCTCAATCTGCAAAAATCAACCTAAAGGTGTTAAGTGCTAAAGTCAGACAAGAACGAAAGTAAAACATACAAAGACTATATTACCTGCTGAGCAAGATCGGTCCGTTCTCGAGACACCATCTCTAAATGAGCTTGAAGGTCATGAAACTCTTCCCCCTTTTTGGTAAAAGGAGCTCTGAGCTCGCGGGCCTCTGATAAGATCCTCTCACACTCTTCCTCATAGAGGGTCAACTCAGCTTGGGAATTAGCAAAGGCCCGATTTTAAAGCACTATAGCCTAAAAGCATGAAAAAACAAAATCAGGAAGATGCGGATCGAAGCTTAGAGCATAGTCGATGAAAGATTACCTGTTTACCTAGCCCCTCATCTTCTTCAAAAATGAGCGAGGCGTTAAGCTTGCGGTTTCCTTCAACCTCAGTGAAGAATCCTTCAA
>MU701593.1:128932-146089 GCA_026770625.1 Nicotiana glauca | reverse complement strand
CCTTGAGGAACGCCCCCTGTATCAGAAGTCTCTCTATTATGGGCATCCCGTATCTACTTCAGAGAGAATGCCGGACACGGCAGAGAATCACCCACATTAATAATTCTGCCTGGATCGATTAGGGCCTTCTCTTGCCTTCGGGGAGCCTCAGAGCTAGGGCCCCCTAACTCATCTACCGGATGCCCCTAGCTCGGGAAATGTTTTGGCCATCGACCAGCTTAGGGACATCATCTGACCCACCCTCGAGAGCCTCTTCGACCCGAGGTGAGATGATAGCAACAACTTCTAGTTTAGAAGACTTCGGCTCAACACCCATCGGCTCGGCAAGATCCGAAACAGATGCACTTACTCTTCCCCCAGGTGCTAGCAGGGAGTCATCTTTATCTTCTCCCCCAGCTCGGGGACTCTCAGTTGCTTCTGAAGTTAAGGCTACTGAATCGACCATAGGATTTTGAGCTTTATACTTCTTCGATTTTGGGGACTTAGTCGGTGATTTCTCTTTCTCTTCTTATCCTTGGTAAGTTTTGGGGTATCTATCTCCCCGGAAGAGGTTTCCCTCATCAAAGAGGTCTCTCCTAGGCTTGCACAAACACCAAAGGTAGGTACAAAAAATGAGAAAACAGTTAAGGGGTATCTCCTGTAAAGAGTTCAAGTATGGCAAAAGAAAAACCTCACCATGATTTTTAGCTTCCCATCGGGCCTTGGCCTGATCGCTCCACACACGCTTAGCATATGGGCATGTCGAATTGAGCTAGAAAACCCAGCCCAAGAGATCCTTAACCGTGTCAGGGTACCACAGAATAGCTACATCATCAAAGAGAGCCAATTCAAGGGGAATATGGTCCAAAGGAAAAAGAAAATATTTAATTAGCATATTCGCTTACGATTCATATTCCATTCCTCGGGGAATGGCATCCTTTCAATAGGAATTAGATCCAAGGTCCTAACTCGGACGAAGCGGCTCATCCACCCTTTGTCTTTGCCTTCGTCAGTGCAAGCAAAGTGAACCTTCAGGGCATGGCATTGAAGCTTAATCAGACCGCCTCGATAAATTTGAGGGTTGTACATCCTAATTAGATGATCAAGGGTAAAATCCATCCCCTCGACCATGCTTGGAAAGTTCCTAATCATGTAAACGATGCGCCAGAATGATAGATGGATTTGACCGAGTGTCACCCGATATTGTCTGTAAAAATTAAGGATCACAGGGTCTATCGTTGGCGAAGATGGTCTACCAGGTCTAGGGTAAAAGGATATGTATATACACTAAAGAAAACGAGTTTGTGTGTTGTTACATCTTCCTCCCGAGAGGGAATCGCCACTTGCACGGCCTCTCCCCAATGGCAATCAGCTTTTACCTTCCCAATGTCGGTTATCAGGCTAATATATCGGGAGATGGGTTCGCACCGCCCCGATTTCGAAGAAGGCTTGTCAACCGTGAAATTGGAAGATGTTTCACAAGGTCTGGGGATGCACTCCTCAAGAAGAGGAGGTACTATGGCCTTGCCCTTAGACGAGCGTGAAGATGAAGAAGCTATATCATCTTGGGGAATGGTTCTAGAGGTCTTCGCCATTCTTTCTAAAAAAATTCATAGGAAAAGAGAAAATTGGATGAGAGACAAACACAAGAAAGAAGTAAGAAGAGCTGTTGAAAGTTTGGAGATATGATGAAGAGAAAGGAGTGAAGGATTGGAGTATCTATAGGGGCCATTAGTGCTCACTGGACAAAGCCAAAGGACGGCCAACCGTCATAATCAATTCGAGGCTTTTCAAGAGCTATATGAACGTGACTTTTGAACGTCCTTTTTTGTCACATCAACCGCTCACATGACATAACTGACGTAATGATGGAGGCATTGAAGAGTTGAAAAATTCAAATCGTCCCTTGTTATTTCATCCAAGAAATACGGGGACTATCTGTATACGGTCAAAATTAGGGAAGGCCGATTTTAAGGCTTCTATGACGTTTCAAGCCTGACCTCGATGGGCTCGAAGCATAGTCTAATGCTCGGTACCAAAGCACTCGCCTCGAGAGGTTACATCAAAGACTCATCATAGTGTACCTCAAGGCAACATGAAAATCGACGACCATCATAAAATGGCGGAAAATTTCCAAGGGCACATGATTAGAACTGACAAAGTCTACAAGAATAGTACAAATCTGTGCTGAGCTATTATACATCTCTACTAATAGGATTTCCTCATTATTAGAACATGTACGATGTTGCTAACTACCCTAACTAGGCCCCGAAGCCTCTGTTCCAGCCAGCTCGAGGCTCAGCCTTGCGATAGTATTAGTTTGCATATCTTATTCTCTAGCATCTATTGTCTAACAACTAATATTAAAATAAATCACAAAATCAAATATAGTTGTCAATACCATTTTCAAGGTAAACAATCTTTTTGGAGGTTTTAGATGGTAACCGATCAAGAACGTGATGCTGAAGAAAATTTGTAGTGAAGGCGAGCTCCGATGATATATATAGGGTTCAAATATTTGACGGTTTTTGGATGTAGGTGATGTATTGAGAGTTTAATTTTATTATAAGCTATTATGTAGAGCTTTGCGAGGTAGACTTTTGCTGAGATTCAATTCTGTGAACGAAAAGTAAGTTATCATCTCCGTGGCATTGCATGGTATATTTTCCTCTTTTATTTATTTATTTATTTACAATTTATCATAGCGATTCGGTAATCAGTGATTCAGTATCACATTTATTTTGCCTCACCAATTGAAGCAATTTGATTGTTTTTATTGTTACTGGCATATATTTTTTTGGGATGTATTTGCTTTCCTGTCGTTTAAGTTATTGCGCTTCAATAAGGTTCAAAAATTTCTATGTTGCCTCTGCAATGTCTTCATTATCTAAATTACCATAAAATTACAATAATAAGAGAATAAATAATCATAATTTAGAATTTGACTTCATTAGTATTTTTATTAGTTTGCAATATGTACTCCGTAACTTATAATTTTAGAAAGAAATTAAAAGAAAGAAAATTGATTCGTTGAAAGATGCTTTGAGTAAATAGATAACGCTTATAGGGGATCGGAGATGATGAATCTATATTAGAGTATGTTTTATGTGATGTTTGCTTTTATTTTACATTTTTTATATTTTTCTTATCACAAAAATGTAGTAACATCTCTATATTTCTATATAAAAGCGGGAATAGACAAGATGACGTGGTAGTTCTCTTCGGCCAAGGATCTTATTTATCTTTCTTTTTTTCTTCTCTTTTTTGGATTTTTCTTAGTATTCTTAATATATTTTATATTAAAAGTTATATCTTCGTGACTACACCTCTTTATCTTCATAACCTATATTTTAATAATTTCAATAACTCTCATGTCTTTTATATTCATAACCTCCAAATATTTAATGTATAACTTTATGACAATTTATTATAGTGTCCGTCCAAATATTTAATGTTTTTAACAAATATGATTGATGATTGATCAGATACACGATTGAATAAGAGGATGAGGGCTAAAGTGTGATCACACCAAGATACTAAGTTTATATTATGCTCGCACTGGTTTGAGTTATCTATATATTAAAGTTTGTGGAGTGGAAAAGAAGAATTGTACTAAGGTATGGTTTAAATTTTATATACTTTTTGTTTAAGGTAAATGCACAAAGATATTTCTACTTTTGGTCTTACGTTCCGATATATTTGATAAATCCTATATTTTATATTCAGACAGGTGTGAATCTTAAGAAGAATGATTAAAAGGAAGTGTCAAATAATGAGGCACAATTCTTATTAGTGGTCTTTAATTTTGTCTTCCTTAGATTTATGTTGCATAAGTTGAATTGGTCGTGATTTTGTTCAAATAATAGTCAGAGATTTTAATATCTATTTTGTGTTGTATATATTTATACTTTATAATTGCAATAACTTTGAATCGTGATTTTGATTTTCTCCTATTTCGAACTAAGACTCTAATGTGCTTTTCTTTTCCTGTTATAGATTTACTATTTTTATACATATATTTTTTTATGTGTTCTTCATTGCCTTTGCCTCTATTTTATTTATTCAATAAATTTTTTGCATTAGTTTTTCTTGTTTAAAGTCGTTTCTCTTGTAACACTCATAATTCCTTAAATTTCATTCAAATGGATGAGCTAAATTTATAACATGTTTACTCCAATGTTCTTTTTCAATATTCTCAATTTCTTTACATATTTTCTTAAGACTAAAATTTGTATATTTTTTGGGTTCACAAGAAAAAGGAAGAAACAAAAGCATATTAGGATGAGATCACAAGAAGAACGGCACCATAGAGAAGAAGTCTGGCGTTGTGATATTTCTTGAGGAACAATGATAATTCTATCATCGATCATCGTAAAGCTTTACTTGTAGAATTAAGCAGACATTCAACTTGTAGATAACTTTAAGTTAACGTATAATGTAATCTAATTAGTTAAGAAATTTACATGTTTTAATAGGTTATTGTCTATCAAAATTTTCAATAATGTGGATGAGTAGGCTTTCAGTAGTTTAAAAATTAGTAACTTTGACAACAAGTTAATAGCTTTACGAAATAAAGTACTATTGATTCTTGGGTTATACCATAGATGATCGAGAACTTAGTGACGTTGGCAAACAGTACCTATTATTCTAATTTTAGGATGGACACACAATAAGTTTTGCTTCCTATCTTATTAAATATATTATTAACATATTTTTTATTACAAAAAATTGAATAATGCAATAAAATTAACAAAATAAACAATTTACATTTATGTTGCAAGATAAGAGGAGGAGATCTTCCTAATAATCATTTGTCCAAAAACTTATGTATTTTACTCATATAAATTTACAACTTCTCAAAAATACGACTAATAATAATCTAATTTTTTGTTATTTGTGTAATTAGTAGTATCTATGTAACTTTTTTTAATTTAAATTTATTAGTCTTAGACTTTCTTAATTGGATAAACTTAAGTAATCTTTATTGATATTATATAAGTAGTATACATTACCTAGATTATTTGCTACAGATAAACTAAATTTATGTGAAGACCCGACCCGTCATCTCATGAGTTACCGTCCCGTTCTTTCCATTTTCTATTTCTACATGCTTTGTTATCCGTGTCATATGTAATCGAGTTGATTTGGAGTGATTTTTTGATAAGAAATGAGACACTTAGTCTCTTTAAGGAACTTATTTTAGAAAAGTCAACCGGGAGTTGACTTAGGTATTAGAGGGCTCAGATGTGAATTTCGATGGTTCGGTTAGCTCCGGGAGGTGATTTGTGACGTAGGAGTGTGATCGGAAGTGGTTTTGGAGGTCCGGTGTAGAATTAGGCTTGAATTG
The DNA here is from genome assembly GCA_026770625.1 of Nicotiana glauca. Taxonomy (NCBI): domain Eukaryota; kingdom Viridiplantae; phylum Streptophyta; class Magnoliopsida; order Solanales; family Solanaceae; genus Nicotiana; species Nicotiana glauca. The sequence goes on along the minus strand of MU701593.1, from coordinate 140,763 downwards.
GCAATTTCCAGTTGATAGGTGAGATTTTGATCTGGAAGTCGGAATGGAATTCTGAGAGTTTTTGTAGCTTCATTAGGTGATTTGGGATGTGTGTGCAAAATTTTAGGTCATTCGGACGTGATTTTGTCGGGTTTTTGATCGAATGGGTGTTTTAGAAGTTTTAAAAGAACTTAGGCTTAAATTCGATATAATTTGATGATTTTGACGTTAGTTGAGGTATTTTGATGATTGGAGCAAGTTTGGATAATGTTTTAAGACATGTTGGTGCTTTTAGTTGAGGTCCCGGGGACCTCGGGTGTATTTCGGAAGGTTAATGGATCGATTTAGGCACGAAAAATAAAGCTGCTGCATTTTTTCAGAGCACTGTGAACAGTCATTTTGAACAGTGCCCATGAACACTACCGTAACAGTACCCAGTAACAGTCCCCGTGAATAGTATCATGAACAGTATCCCGTGAACAGTAACACGGGTGAACAGTACACACGGGGTGAACAGTGCACCAAAATTTCTGAAAATGGGACTTCTTCCCATTTTCCATTTTTACCAATTTGGAGCTCGGATAAGGCGATTCTTCGGGAGATTTTTGGAGAGAACAACGGGGTAAGTGTTTTTAACTCAAGTTTGGTTGTATAACTTGAATCTATTACGAGTTTTAGCGTTTAATCTGAAAATTTTGTTGGAAAAAGGGTAGAAATCCCTCTTGGATAGAATCACGGATTTAAGGGTCGAAATGATATGGGAATTGGATAAATTTTGTATGGTTAGACTCGTGGCGAGATAAGGAACCCGTTGATGTAAAAAATTTTGAGTTTCGAGACGTGGGCGGGGGGATCGGGTTTTGCCAATTTTGTGAATTTTGATATTTTTTGATTGCTTTCGATTGGGTATTGTCTCCTTAGCATTATGTGACATATTCATTATGATTTTCGTCAGATGAAGAGGCCAATTCGAGAGGCAAGGGCATAGCAAGCTAGACTTTTGGCCGTCTTGAGGTGAGTAATAATTTTAAATGATGTCCTGAGGGTTTGAAACTCCGGATTGCACAACGCAGTGCTACGTTGAGATGCGACACGCGTTGTATGACGGGCGCATGGTCACTTACTATTGGGGATTGCGACTTGGTCCATCCCGGTTGATATTTTAACGCGTATTTGATAAAGACTTGTTGTTTTTCACCATGATTTGGGCTTATTTCCATACCTGGGCATCATGCCGACTATTTGAAATCCTTTGTGAATTTCCATCACCGTTTCCTCACTAATTGAAATATTATTTGAACTCAGTCCAATTGAATTATATTGTTTCATGAACTCAGCTACACTTTTACTCAACTTGAGATTTAAATGATATTTCTGATGTTGTTTTGAGCTGGGCACCATTCTTTTACTGATGCCTAAGGGGCTTATGATTATTTTCTATACTGATTGAGGCCGAGGGCCATATGTGAGGATATGTTGAGTGGTGGAGGCTTCCAGGTCTCGAGTGTTATGTGAGGAGGCTTCCAGGCCTCGATTGTAATGTGAGAAGGCTTTAAAGCCTTATGTTGATATGACAGGCTTTAAGGCCTTATGATGATATAGCGCTTGGGCTGTAGGAGCCCCTCCGGAGTCTGCACCCCTACAGTAAGCGCGGGTACCCAGGTGAGTTGGGAGTGAGCCTGAGAGGCTGATGTTGTACTATGTGAGTTGTGAGTGAGCCCGTGGGCTGATACTGTACTGAGAGTTTGATATTGAGCCCGAGGGGCGGGTTTTTGATTCGATATTGAGCCTGAGGGGCAGGTTTTTGGTTATTTCTTACTTATTAAAATTATTTGTCTTAACTGTTTTGAAAGAGATTTATCTGATACTTCACGATTTTTTTGTATAATTGATTTAACTGATTGAGATAGCATTATTTGTGACTCTTTGAGATTTCATGCTTTCAGTACTTACTTATTTTTATTACTCACTGGGTCGGAGTACTCACATTACTCCCTGCACCTCATGTCGAGATGCAGGTATTTGTTCACCCGGTTGCGGGTTTTGAGCTGATTGAAGATTTTGCTATCGTAGCTGAGCAAGGTGACCACCAGCATTCGCGGCACCGGAATTCTTCCTTTGATTCTAAATTCTATTCTGTATATTACTGGCATTATAGTTGTATTTAGTAGACTCTATAGTAGCTCATGACTTGTGACACCCCGATTTCGGGCTGAGTCGGGATGGTTTCCCTGTTTTATCATATTTATTCCGCACTTATGATTATATTATCCATGTTTTAGGCTTATTCATGCTAAGTAACTGTTAAAAGAGGTATTGTTGTTCTGTTGGCTGGTCTTGTCTTCATGAGAGGCGCCATCACAACCGGGTTTGGGAATTGGGTCGTGACAAGTTGGTATCAGAGCCTAGGTTACTAGGTCTCGTGAATCATGAGCAGGTTTAGTAGAGTCTCGCGGATCGGTACGGAGATATCTGTATTTATCCTCGTGGGGCTGCAGAACCTTTAGGAAAAACTTCATATTCTTGAATTCTTATCTTGCGTCATTGATTGAGCTTGAAGAGTAACTCTTACGATTCCTTCCACGTGTTCGTATGCGCGAACGAGCGCTTAGTATTAGATGTGCCTTGATGGATTTTAATTCCTTGGTCGAAGGGCGAGACATGATATCTGTGAGTTTGATATTAGGCCAGTCTGGAGGACTTGAGGCCTGATACTTGCCTATGGCTTGAGCACCGAAGTGCTAATTGTGCGAGCAAGTATTTTGAACTTACATGTCTGGTATTGTCCCTATTAGTGGGAATGATGGTTGGATAGCTACGTGATGAGTATGTTAGTACTGTGAGATGTATCTATATAACCTGGAAGTGACGAGAGAGGTCTACTGAATGATAGTTGAACTATTAAGTGCATGATTTCCATTGTGATAGGATGTGTAGCCCCGAGTTATGGGCGCGTGAAGAATCTTTTCATGTCTCCTATTTGGAGTGAAGTAAATTTCATGTTACGGTATGAGTTTAGACTAAGGAAGATTAAGTGATTGTGTAATGTGTATGACAGTGGAAGGTATACAAAAATATTAACTAAAGGTAAAGCTAATGGGTAATTGGCTTATGAGGGGAAACTATTTGTCATACTAGTTAGATAAGTCTGGGAGCTGAGATCGCTTCTGTAAATGTATTATGACGAAATCTACGAGTCGAGGAGCCCACCTTGAAGGTCGAAAACATTAAGGAAAGAAAATGTTCTTACTTGGTTGAATAGCCCAATAATGGAGGATCGAAAGGTATTTTCTATGTGTTATGATTCAAATAGGTGCAATGCATGTCCATGTATCAATTTTGATAATATAATACATGTAATATTGAGATTAATGTTATTGATATACATTGTGATGCTTTATCAAGTTGTGGATATGTTGTTAGGATGGTTTTGGTGATTATCTGGCAGGTGGATAGGCCTAATTACAAAGGAGACTCTGCCAAAATTTTTGAAAAATTTGGGACTTAGTAAAAATTTGGTCACCTAGAGAGTGGGCTTAACTGTTATGTGAGTGAATGAAAGAAATGCAGAAGAGTTCAAATTCAAGATGATTTGTGTTTTCGCAAGCTTATGAAGGAGTGAGTTTAATCTCACTATGGTATTACGACAGCAGTAGAGTATGTGTGTTGTGATTTATTGAGTGTGTTGGCTTTGAGCCAAGTTGGGGAGTTGCTATTAATTAAGTTGATTGTACGGTTATATGCTATATTGGTTCCAGTTTGAGGCGTGTTGGTGAGTCAGTTATGGCTTACGGAGATTAAGGTCGATCAGGCAAGGGTCGGGCCCATTTTTATGCTATTCCAGGCAGGACGGATGCTACTGCTTCAGATGCTGTCATTATAGGAATTGTTCCAGTCTGCCACAATGTTGCCTCCATATTATTCGATCCTGGTTCCACCTATTATTATGTGTCCTCATATTTTGCTCATTATTTGGGTACGCCTCAAGAGTTTTCTTCTTTACCTGTTCATGTATCTACCCCGATGGGCGATACTGTTGTTGTGGACCGTATGTACCGGTCGGGTGTTGTGATTATTGAGGGTCTGGAGACCCGAGTTGATATATGTTATTGATAATGGTGGAATAGATATTATATTGGGCATGGATTTGTTATCTCCATGTCAAGCTATTATAGACTGTCATGGTAAGGCAGTTACTTTGGCTATGCCGGGTGTACCGCGGATCGAGCGGCGTGGTATGACTGATTATGTTCCTAGTAGAGTAATTTCTTTCTTGAGAGCCCAGCGTATGGTTAGGAAGGGTTGTCTATCATATCTAGCTTTTGTGCGAGATGTTGGAGCTGAGACTCCTAGTATTGATTTTGTCCCAGTGGTGAGGGATTTTCCCAATGTATTTCCTACAGACCTGTCGGGCATGCCACCGGACAGGGATATTGATGTCGATATCGACCTGGCGCCGGGCACTCAGCCCATTCCTATTTTACCATATCGTATGGCACCAGCAGAATTAAAAGAATTGAAGGAGCAGCTTTAGGAGCTCCTAGATAATGGGTTCATTCGGCCTAGTGTGTCACCTTGGGGTGCACCAGTCTTATTTGAGAAAAAGGAGGATGGCACAATGAGAATATGCATTGATTACATTCAATTGAATAAAGTAACGGTGAAGAACAAGAATCCTTTGCCTCGTATTAATAGCTTGGTTATGTGCGAACAAATTTGAAAGTTTTCTCGATGGTTTTTACCAAGGTTCGAGCCGGATATCTTCTACCGCTGCACGGAGCATATTGTATATTATGAACTCCTCCTAAATGGGAGCAAATAGAAGATTTCTAACTGCCGGAATGTAATTTTCCTATAGCCCAGAAATTCTCATGAGATTTTTTGTTTACAACAAGATGGCATGATAGACGTGGTGTATGGCACATGCTTAATATTTTCATATGCGAGGTGGCAGTTCATTCTTAAAGGGAAGGTCATAAATTCTGGATAGAATAATCAGCTTCAAATATTTAAATTGAATGTTATAATTGCTCGGTAAGGCCTGAGAAGGGTACGTACTATATTTTAACCAACAAATGTCTATTGGTATTACAACACTCACTTGGTTGATCGAATACCGATATTTCGATTTTGTTATGTATTGTAGAAAATAATTATCTGGGGATGATCGTACTTGAGGGATATGTCAGTCATTTGGGTGCTGAGGTTGTGATCAGTTACGGTGATTTATGTGATCTATGAATTTGGAGACGGGGAATTCTCAAAATATACAATTTCGGGATTATGGCATGTTGAGGAGAGTATTTTTATCTAACTCATTGGATGCACTAGTCGAGCTAATTGATGGTGATAACTATACGCTGTGAGCGCGAATATATGTGAGTTTGAACCTGTGTGCAAGCACCGAGCCAATATTCATGCTCGGAAGATGCGTAGGCCATGATATGCCTAGAGTGGGATATTGAACTTAAAGGTATAACGTTTCTCATATTCGTAACTTTGTGAAGAACTATCTGGACTATACTTGAGATTTCCAAGATGCTAAATTCCAGAACAAACTTGGTAATTACTAATTTTGTGTTAACTTGCTGATTTGAGGTATGACAGCGCAGTTTGCTCATGCCTACGATATAGAGTGTTATTTATGCCAGTCCAAGAGCATGAGAATCTTATTTCATTTAGCATATACAGGTGTACTTGTTGGATTGCTCCTATATGATATGCTTGGACTGGAGGTTTGTGACCGTGCCAGGTGGATTATGTTGTTGGCAAATAAGTTGCTCGTGAAGTTGATGTCAATGTGATCTATAGAAGAGCCGGTTATTATTATTCTATTCATGTATCTTGGTTCCACTGTGATTGACGAGCCCATAGCATATCGTTGGGGTGGTACTTGTAGAACTTGAAAAGTGGCTCTCTTCTTTGAGGTATTTTCCCTTTCTAGGGTAACCGGATGGTGCAATAGTGAGGTTTACTGGTATGGCATTGTATTATGTACTTCCCCATGGGTAGGATGATTCGCTTGTGGTACTAGACATCAAATTTCGCTTGGTTGATGGTTTTGAGCATGGTGACTTGGGGTGTCTCAGGTGAACTAGTGTCTGAATACCTCGCGGTTAGATTCAGGTGTTCTGTTTCTATGAAGTGAGACGGGTTCTCAGCCTCATGTTGTGGCGGTGCTAGTGAGTTCATGGTACAGCTCTTTGATTTGAGTCATTTTCATGAATTTAGTATACTCGGACATTGCTTATTGGAGCGTGTACTATGCGAGTTGTGGCTTAGGCCTGTATTGATGTGGCATGTCACCAGATTAGTGTGTTGGATTAGAAGAGATCAGAGGGATCATTGATGAATACAAACAGATTTGATGTCAGTATGTTGGAAGGATAATATCGAGCTTCGACTCAGAAATTTGATGTAGTATTTGCCAAAGGAGAAGTGGTCTCATAAATGGTTAATCTAAGAAATGGTTATGGCTTACCGCGTGATTTAGTTATCATTGGCAGCATATGAAAGTGTGAGATGAGACCTTAATTGATAAGAGGTTTTCTACCGGTATTCGGGTGTTGTGTGCAGCTGCTGTGAAGAGAAGTAATCGTTTTGAGTGTTGGAGTTATGTGGTATATTATATAATTGCACCTGAGGTTGCAGGTATGGGTTGTTACAGCTGGTTCAGGCTTATTCTGAATAGAGACGTGAGGTTCTGATCTTGTGTATGGTTTTTAGAAGTGAAAACATGGTCCTATGGCGTGTGGGCTAGATTGGATTGCAAAATTTCAGTTACAATGTGTTGACGGACCTATATGAGATAGGGTGACATGGGATCACCCCCGGGTATATGCGTGGCAAGGTTACTAAGCGATTTGTTCGCCCAAGTTCAGTTGAAGTTTTGAAGATTGACAAATGAATTCAGTGATGAACCTGGTCCATCTGGTGAAACACAGTGTTTATCAACCATTGCACATGAGATGCACGTGAGGAAGATATACTGTAGAGATCAAGCAACAATATCTTCTGAACTAAATTGAAAGGTTGCAGTTGGGATAAGGAGAGTAGTCTCCTTATGAGAAGAGAACACAATCCTAATATAGGATAAGGGTTGGAGTTTGTATTGGTCAAGGATTCAACATCGTCTACGGATAAGCAATAGAGTCTCAATCAAACTCTAATTTCTAACTCAATAAATAATTGAGTTTGTTATTTTTTACAGGTATTGCACATACGCAGAAGAAAAACATAATTGAGAGCAAAAGAGCAAGTCTGTTTTGCAAGCAATATATGTGAGATATAAGTGTGCACTCATGAAGCTACTTGAACAAGATAGAAGAACCAGTTCCATTGTGTTTATTTCTTTTCTAGTTCAATTGTAGTAGGAATTTCTATTTGTACCTTTCATCTTATTTAGAAGCAATTGTATTAGGTACTTTGAGTATTCAAGTTAGAATTAACTTGAAAGTGTCGCAACAATTGAGGCTGTGTGCCACACTGGGATTAGAGTTAATCCTTAGGTTTACAAAGAGTTTTTATAAATGCTGTTTTGGCTCAGTGATTCTAGTGAAAGTTTGGAAAAATCCTACTGAGTAGTAGGTCGTGATTTTTTCACCTTTTGAGCCAGGTTTTTTCCACGTAAAAAATCTTTGTGTTCTTTATTTTTTGTATTAATTATTCTGCAAACATCAGTAGTTAGAACACCTAGAAGAACCAGGTTCTTCTAGAGCGAAAATTAGGTACCACACAAATCACCCCCCCCCCCTTCTTGTGTGGTATTGACTTTTAGAGCATCAATTGGTATCAGAGTGGGTTATCCTTGAGGAGGCTAACACCTTAGGAAAAGATCAACATGAGTGCACCACCTGACAACTGGGAAGGGCAATCCACTGCTAGGCCTCCACTTTTCAATGGTCTCTACTACTCCTAGTGGAAGAATCGAATGAGAGACCACATCATGGGAGAAGACTATGAGCTTTGGGACATCATCACTGATGGTCCTCTAGCCACAACAAAGAAGACTGATGAAGGGTTGGATGTTCCAAAGACAAGAGCTGATTGCACTGCTGAAGACTTAAAGAAGTGGGAAAAGAATGCTAAGGCCAAGAAGTGGCTAATATGTGGACTTGGTCCAGATGAGTACAGCAGGATCCAAAGCTGTAACACTGCCAAAGAAATTTGGGACACCTTATAAGTGGCCCATGAAGGAACACCTCAAGTTAAGAGGTCAAGAGGAACACTGCTATATTCTCAATATGACAATTTTACGATGAAGGATGGAGAAACCATCCAAGAGATGTATACCAGGTTCACTACACTGACAAATGAACTTGAGTCTCTTGGAAGGTTCATCCTGGAAGAAGATAAGGTTGAGAAGATCTTAACTAGAGTTCTGCCAATTTCTTGGGAAAGAAAAATCACAGCCATTTAGGAATCAAAGAATATTTCTACCCTAAAATTGGACGAATTGATTGGAAATCTGACTGCCTATGAATTAAGAAGGCGGACTATGAAGATGGATGCTCCAAAGAAAGAAAGAAATCTGGCTCTCAAAATCTCAGAAGGATCAGATCTTGAAGATGATAAAATGGCTATGATAACCAGGGATTTCAAAAAGTATCTTATGAGAGGAAAGGGTCCTTTAAGAGGAACAACCTCCAAAAATCTCGGGCTCCTGAGAAGCAGACTAATGATGGTTGCTATAAGTGTGGTAAGACAGACCACATGATCAAGAATTGCCCTCAATGGGAGATCGAGTGGAAGAAAGAAAGAGTTGAATGGAGAAACAGGAAGAAGGAATAGGTCCAACCAAAAAGAAACAAAGGTTCAACTAAAGCTATGGTTGCTGCATGGGGAGAAACCTCAGATGAGGGCTCAGAAGATGAAGCTGAAGATGAGAAAGCTCTTACGGCCATCGGAGAATCAGAGGATGAACAGGAGGTAAGTATCCTACATCTTAAAGAAAAGATTAAATTTTTGTCTAAAGAAAGGTTGGCTGAGCTATTATTGGACTTCATTGATGAGTCTGAAATAATAAACAGTGAGAAGGATGTTCTGTCTAGGGAATGTGTTATCCTAGAAGCAAAATGCAAAAGGATAGAGTCTAGGGCTGATGAGAGGGATAACACAAATGCTGAGTTAAAGAACCAGGTTCTTGAACTTGAAAATAGTGTCCTAGAACTCAGATTTGAAAATATTAAACTAAAATTAGGGACAGAAAAGAAAATGGCTGATCAATCATTTCTCACACTAGAAGATAATCTAGGAAAAATTAAAGATGAGTAATATAAGAAAGATGAACTGATTAAGGCCCTAAAGAAAGATTTAGGAAAGGTAAAGCATGAACTAGACAGAACATGCAAATGGAACAAGGCTTCTGATTCACTCTCCTGGCTGCAAGAACATCACAGCAGCAACAAGAGAGGACAATATAAGATCTGCACACACTGTGGTAAGACTGGCCATTACAAAAATGAATGCAATTCAAAACAAAAAGGCCAGTCAAAAGAACAAAGCCTTTGTTCAAGAAAAATACAAACTGCCTGGTTGGGCAAAGAAAAATTTAATTCATCCTTTTGCCTATAGAAAGGGACCCAAACTAGTTTGGGTTCCTAAGACTAACCCATAATTTCATTTTGCAGGTCCAAGTGAAGGGGAGTAGCCAAATATGATATATGGATAGTGGCTGCTCAAAACATATGACTGGGAATAAGGACCAGTTCCTTTTAATTGAGAACCTAAAAGAGGTAATGTCTCCTTGGAAATGGAAAGAAAGGTGAGATCATTGGGGTTGGAAAGGTAGGAAAGACAGACTCTCATTCCATCGAGAATGTCTATTTGATAGATGGCTTGAAATATAGCCTGATAAGTGTGTCACAACTGTGTGACATAGGAAATTTTGTAGCTTTCACCTTTACCAAATGCTTTGTGATTAACCTTACTACTGACAAGATTTGACAAGATTGTTTTGCAGGGAAAGAGAGTTAACAATATTTACATTGTAGATTTGTCAACTCTATCTGAAAATGAACTCACTTGCCTAAGTGTGTTAGTTAATGATCCCCTCCTTTGGCACAAAAGACTTGGTCATGCCAGTCTAAATCAATTGAACAAATTAGTCTCTAAAGACTTGGTAATAGGGTTACCTAATATCAAGTTTAAGGAAGACAAAGTTTGTGAGGCATGTGCAAGGGGGAAACAGGTAAGGTCATCCTTCAAATCTAAGAAAATGGTAAGTACGTCCAAGACGTTGGAACTGGTTCATATGGATCTCTGCAGTCCAATGAGAACCATGAGCAGAGGTGGAAGAGATATGTAATGGTGCTTGTTGATGATGACTCTAGATTTACCTGGGTGCTGTTTCTAACCTCTAAAGATGAAGCATTTGAAATGTTCACTACTTTTGTTAGCAAAACTCAGAAACAGTTAGGAAATCAACTTGCATCTATTAGGTCTGATCATGGAACTGAATTTGAAAATGCTAAGTTTGGTGAATTTTGTGATGAAAATGGAATAGATCATAATTTCTCTGCTCCTAGGGCCCCTCATCAAAATGGGGTAGTTGAAAAGAAGAACAGGACCCCTGAGGATATGGCAAGGACCATGCTTCTCTCTAGCAAACTACCTCACAGCTTCTGGGCAGAGGCTATAAACACTGCATGCTACATAATCAATAGATGAATGACTAGACCTCTTGTAGAGAAACTCCCTATGAGTTACTTAAAGGGAGAAAACCAAACATATCCCATCTTAGGGCCTTTGGTTGCAAGTGCTATGTGCACAATAATGGCAAAGGCTCCCCAGGTAAGTTTGATCCCATAATTGATGAGGGAGTATTCTTGGGATATTCTTCACATAGCAAAGCTTATAAAGTGTTTAATAAAAGAACTCTGTGTGTAGAAGAAAGTGTACATGTTGTATTTGATGAATCTAACATTCTCTCTGAGAAACAGGAACATGAAGATGAAGCCATTGGACTGGTAAAACAATTGACTGAAGCCACAACACAAGTCAAAGTGGCATTAAAGGAAGGAACAGGTGATGGAATAGGTCCTTCAAATTAGGGAAACTTGACAGGGGGAACTAATCTGAGAGAGATTGATCAAAACTCTCTAAAGGAACCTGTACTTGAACCTGTTCCTCAACAACAAAACAATAAAGAAGAATCTTAACCAGCTGGTAGGGAAATCTTACAAGTACCTGAGCTCCCATCCCATTGAGAGCATCATAAATGATCCAACATCTGGAGTCAAAACTAGATCTCAACTGAAAAATCTGTGTGCATTTGATATTTTTCTGTCCATCATTGAACCCAAAAATGTTGTTGAAGCTTTGCAAGATGTAGATTGGGTCAATGCTATGCAGGATAAACTCAATCAATTTGAGAGAAGTCAAGTCTGGCATTTGGTTCCAAGACCACCCAAGGACAGATCAGTCATTGGCACAAAATAGGTCTTCAGGAGCAAACTAGATGAAGATGGAACGGTTACAAGAAACAAGGCAAGGTTGGTGGTTCAAGGTTACAGTCAAGAGGAATGTATTGACTATGATGAGACCTTTGCTCCAGTTGCTAGACCTGAAGCAATTAGACTCCTCATAGCCTTTACAGCACATATGGAATTCACTCTTCAGCAGATGGATGTCAAAAGTGCCTTCCTAAATGGCTACCTCAACAAAGAAGTATTTGTGGAATAACCCCCAGGATTTGAAAGCAAGGAGTGTCCTGAACATATGTACAAGCTAGGTAAGGCTCTATACGGTCTCAAGCAGGCCCCAAGAGCTTGGTATGAAAGATTGTCAAAATTTCTACTGGAGCATGGGTACAAAAGAGGTAAAATTGACAGCACTTTGTTCCTAAGGGAAAA
>MU701593.1:100907-127990 GCA_026770625.1 Nicotiana glauca | reverse complement strand
CTTCTTGTTGTACAAATATATGTTGATGACATAATATTTGGGGCCACTACAGAAAGGTTGAGTAAGGACTTTGCAAAACTAATGGGAAGTGAGTTTGAAATGAGTATGATGGGTGAACTCAACTTCTTTTTAGGCTTGCAGATCAAACAAAGTCCAAATGGAACTATAATCCATCAACAGAAGTACACAAAAGAACTAATCAAAAAGTTTAAGATGGAAGAATCCAAAGAAATAGATACACCTATTGCCACTGCCACTAAGTTAGATATTGATGAACCTAGTTCATTAGTTGATCAGAAGCTGTATAGGGGTATGATTGATTCACTTTTGTATCTTATTGCCAGCAGACCTGACATTGTTTTTAGTATAGGGCTTTGTGCTCGTTTTCAGGCAAATCCAAAGGAGTCACACTTGGCAGCTGTCAAAAGGATATTGAGATATTTAAAAGGCACCACTAATTTGTGTCTTTTGGTATCCCAAAGGTAGTAATTTTAACTTAATTGGATATGATGATGCTGATTATGCATGTTTTCTAGTGGATAGGAAGAGCACCTCAGGTATGGCACACTTCCTGGGTTCTTGTCTTGTATCATGGGCTACCAAAAAGCAGAATTCAGTAGCTCTCTCTACTGATGAAGCTGAATATGTTGTTGCTGCTTTATGTTGTGCTCAAACTGTGGATTAAGCAACAACTGGTAAATTTTGGAATAGAAGTGGGGTGCATACCAATATTCTGTGATAACACTAGTGCTATAAGTAATGACAAAGAATCCTGTTCATCATAAAAGGACTAAGCACATAGATGTTAGACATCACTTCTTAAGAGACAACTATGAGAATGGGTTAATATCTATAGAGTTTTGTGCTACTGGCAAGCAAATAGCTGACATCTTCACTAAGGCATTAAGTAGAGAAAACTTTGAAAGGAACGGGTTGGAATTAGAGATGATTAAGATCACCTAGAAGGTCCAGTTCAGAATGCACAATGAAAAAAAAATATTTTGGTTAGGAGTTCTTAATTCATGTAAATATCTAGACTAATTCTTACTCAGTCTTATACTTTAACTAGTGTACTCTTGTGACATGTGTTTATATAACTCACTGATCTCTTACAAAGTTTTCTATTTTGACATTTGAGGCATTATCAAGAGAAGTTCTACTTGAAGAACCTGGTTCATCAATATATGCTCATGAGAAAGTTCAGGTATGTTTCTATACTTTGCACAATTAGAAAGATAAAATTATCAATCATGTGCAGAAGTCCTTGTTACACCAAACGTCCTAAAAATTCTATCCATTGAGCAATTGAACCAGTTTCATTAAAACTAGGAGTCTAACTATAATAGGTATCTTCCCTAAAATCTAGCAATTTTTTTATCACTTAGGAGACCGGAACTCTAACTTGATTAGACTCCTACTTGACATCTGAAAAGGCTGCCATTACTGCCCTAATCATGACTTCTCTTTAAAAACCCACCAAATCACTCATAACCGTCACTATTCTAAAACTCCTGATCATCTGTCTTCTTCTCCAAAAAAATTCCCAAAATTCCCAGAAATTCCTCACCATGACTAATCCTTAAGACAACCAGGAACTCCCCCACCAGTCTCTCCCAACACCTCATCTTCCACTCCTCCTAATGAACCCCCAAAACCCAGATTTCGTCGCCACAAAATGTTAGCTAGAAAAATAGTTGCATCTGGTTCTTTGAGGAAAGTCTTGAACAAAAAATTACAGGCTAGTCAAAGGAAGGAAGATACAACCACAGAAAGCGACTCAAGCTCTAAATCTGAGAAAGTTTTCTCTGCCAGTGAAGGAGATGAACCTGGTCTTCTGACACTGACAAGAGTCAAGAAATCCTAAGAGAGGTAAACACTTGTTTATTGTTTTCTGATGTGTTAGAAATGGAGGAAAATAGGTTTGTACTGGTAGGGACTGCTAAGAATGTTGAAGGGGCTAAATCTAGTAAAATAAGAAAGGGAAAGTCTTGGCTATATGTGGTAGTGGAGAAGAGGTAGGCATGAAGTCAGGGGGAAGTGAGTCAGGTGAAGCTACTGAGGGACTGATAAACTTGAGTGAACAACCAGATGAACCAGGTTCATCTGTGGAGGAGACTTTGGCAGATATGCTAAAGAAGGTTGAAGCCAGTTATGATCCAAAGAAACATAAGGCCTCCTCACAAAGGACCCCTGTTGCGTCCAAACCAACCAAGAAGAGCAAAGTTTCATCACCTAAGTCTGCTGCACCTGGGGGTAGAGCCACAAGAAGTAGGGTGAGGAAAAGTGAAGCAGAACTGCAAAAGGCACTAGAGGAGAGTAAGAAAAAGAAGAAAGAAAAGGGAAAAGCAAAAATGGTTGAAAGTTCTAAGGCTGCTGTAAAGGAAGAAGAGGAAGAGAAGGAACTGGTCCATCAAGAGAGAGGTACGACTGTAGAAGTTCCCACTTCCAAATCAAAGAGAACCAGGTGTTCTACAAAGAAGCCCTCCAAATCTGTACCTGCTGAATCCTCTCTAGCTAAAAGAACTAGGTCAGCTGCAAAGGGAAAACAAGTACTAGTTGAAGAAGAAGAGGATGAAGAGTGGAGTGAAGAAGAGGGAGAAGAAGAGTCAGAACAGGAACTAGATAGGTTTGTCAATTTTGGCAAAAGAAAAATTCTGAAGGGTAGATTGCTCAAAGACCTGGAGGAGCCAGGCATGGTAAGATTGTTGACTTCATTGGAGGCACAAGGATGGAAGGACATGGTCCTTCAGATGGATGAAAGATTAGACAGAAAAGAACTTGTTGAATTCATGCATAATGGTACTGTGAAGAATGGGCTGGTAACCAGTATAGTAAAGGGGTGAAGATGAAATTTGATGCACCTAAGTTGGGCAGAATCCTGAACATTCCAAGTGTGGTCTCTGATGATTACACAAGGCAAAAGTGGCCTTGTCTGGATGGTCTGCCTACTGAATTTCAAATCACTAGGAACTTCTGTGACACTACAGATGCTGAGGAGGTGCCTGAAGCAAGGGCTGTTCAAAAGAGTGAGATGAGGCCAGAGCATAAAGTTCTCTTTGAATTTGTAGACAAATGCCTGCTGCCTAGACAGTAAAGGAAGCACACAGCAAATTACATGGACCTGGTCCTCATGCAGTGCTTGGTGGAAGGAAAGCAGATTAACTGGCCTGCTTTCATGGTTAAGCTGGTAGACAGGGTGCTAAATGGTTCAAAGGCTCATGCCATCCCTTATGGGTTTATTCTGATAGTTGTGCTGGACAAGCTGAACTTTCCCTTGAAGAAATGGGAAATGGCTTCCAGAAAAGAGCACTTTGGCATCAAGACTCTTCAGGCCTGTGATTATATCCTCAGTGTAGGCCCTGTTAAACCTGGTTCATCAGTAAAGACTCCAGTAAATAGCAAGGTCAGAGCCTTGGTTCAGGAGTTAAGGACAAAGGATGCTGAAATTGCAAGGCTTCAAGCTAGAGTTGTTGAACTGGAAGAAGAGAGGAATGGGTTAAGAGCTGAACTTGCAAAAGAAAAAGAAAAGAGTGAAGGAATGCTCCAAACTATTCTCAATCTGCTACAAACCCAATCCTCTATCTCCTCAAAGCCTTAGGTTTCCTTGTCCTGTTTTAAATCAGTCTAGAAAACCCCCCAGTGACCCAGATTCGGGACTTTCTTTTATTTTTGCTCATGGTTGGTAGTTTTTGTTCTTTCCTTTTGTGGACTGTTATGTAGAAGCATTGCTTTTCAATGACAATGTGCATCTCTCTTGCTTTATGTTAATTCTGATCTTTATAGTTATTTTGTCAAGATGATTTTTGATTAACTAAAGCATGCGTTCACTTGCAGTTGCCCCAGTGGCCATGATTACTAATTAATATTCTGGGATTCACATTATTTATACAACTTTTGGATGATGCCAAAAGGGGAAAGATATTGTGCTTAAACTCTATAATCTGAACAGTGATGTTTATGACCTAAATAAATCTGGCCCTTAATGATAAGTTAAAATTTTAAGTGTTGATTTTCAGCTGAGTTCAGCAGGTTCTCTGATCAGTAAAAGCACATAGTTTGCCATCATCAAAAAGAGGAAATTTGTTGGCCCAAGTTCAGTTGAAGTTTTGAAGATTGACAAATGAATTCAGTGATGGACATGGTCCATCTGGTGAAAAACAGTGTTTATCAACCATTACACATTAGATGCACGTGAGGAAGATATAATGTAGAGATCAAGCAACAATATCTTTTGAACTAAATCGAAAAGGTTGCAGTTGGGATAAGGAGAGCAGTCTCCTTATGAGAAGAGAACACAATCCTAATCTAGGATAAGGGTTGGAGTTTGTATTGGTTAAGGACTCAACATCGTCTATGGATAAGCAATAGAGTATCAATCAAACTCTAATTTCTAACTCAATAAATAACTGAGTTTGTTCTATTTTACAGGTATTGCAAATACGCAGAAGAAAAACATAATTGGGAGCAAAAGAGCAAGTCTATTTTGCAAGCAATATATGTGAGATATAAGTGTGCACTCCTGAAGCTACTTGAACGAGATAGAAGAACCAGTTCCATTGTGTTTATTTCTTTTCTAGTTCAATTGTAGTAGGAATTTCTATTTGTACCTTTCAGCTTATTTAGAAGCAATTGTATTAGGTACTTTGAGTATTCAAGTTAGAGTTAACTTGAAAGTGTCGCAACAGTTGAGGATATGTACCACACTGGGATTAGAGTTGATCCTTAGGTTTACAAAGAGTTTTTATAAATGCTATTTTGGCTCAGTGATTCTAGTGGAAGTTTGGGAAAATCCTATTGAGTAGTAGGTCGTGATTTTTTCACCTTTTGAGCCAGGTGTTTTCCACGTAAAAAATCTCTGTGTTCTTTATTTTATGTATTTATTATTCCGCAAACTGCAGTAGTTAGAATACCTAGAAGAACCAGGTTTTTCTAGAGCGAAAATTGGGTACCACACAAATCACCCCCCCCCCTTATGTGGTATTGACATTTAGAACATCATGATTGTTTGGCTTTTGGGGACAACTCTGGGCACGTTCGAGGACGAACATTTGTTTAAGTTAGGGAGGATGTGACGACCCGACCCGTCGTCTCGTGAGTTACCGCCCTGTTCTTCCCATTTTCTATTTCTATATGCTTCTTTATCCGTGTCATATGTAATCGAGTTGATTTGGAGTGATTTTGATAAGAAATGAGACACTTAGTCTCTTTAAGGAAGGCTTAGTTTGGAAAAGTCAACCGAGAGTTGACTTATGTATTAGAGGACTTGTATATGAATTCCGATGGTTCGGTTAGCTCCGGGAGGTGATTTGTGACTTAGGAGTGTGATCGGAAGTGGTTTTGGAGGTCTGGTGCAGAATTAGGTTTGAATTGACGAAGTTAGTATTTTGGCGATTTCCGGTTGATAGGTGAGATTTTGATCCGGGAGTCAGAATGGAATTCTGAGAGTTGATGTAGCTTCATTAGGTGATTTGGGATGTGTGTGCAAAATTTCAGGTCATTCGGACGTGGTTTTGTCGGGTTTTTGATTGAATGCGTGTTTTAGAAGTTTTAAAAGAACTTAGGCTTGAATTCGATGTAATTTGATGATTTTTGGCGTTAGTTGAGGTGTTTTGACGATTGGAGCTAGTTTGGATAATGTTTTAAGACATGTTGGTACTTTTAGTTGAGGTCCCGGGGGCCTCGGGTGTATTTCAAAAGGTTAACAGATCGATTTAGGCACGAAAAATAAAGCTGCTGCATTTTTTTCACAACACTGTGAACAGTCGTTTTGAACAGTGACCATAAACAGTACTCGTAACAGTACCCAGTAACAGTACCCGATAATAGTACCATGAACAGTACCCCGTGAACAGTAACACGGGGTGAACAGTGCACCGAATATTTCTGGGCAGAATGTAAAATTTCTGAAAATGGGACTTCTTCCCATTTTCCATTTTTACCAATTTGGAGCTCGGATAAGGTGATTCTTCGGGTGATTTTTGGAGAGAACAACGGGGTAAGTGTTCTTAACTCAATTTTGGTTGTATAAATTGATTCTATTAGTAGTTTTAGCGTTTAATATGTGAATTTTGTTGGGAAAAGGGTAGAAAATCCACTTGGATAGAATCACGGATTTAAGGGTCAAAATGATATGGGAATTGGATAAATTTTGTATGGTTAGACTCGTGTCAAGATAAGGAACCCGTGATATAAAAATTTCTGAGTTTCGAGACGTGGGCCCGGGGCTCCGGTTTTGCCAATTTCGTAAATTTTGATATTTTTCAATTGCTTTTGATTGGGTATTGTCTCCTTAGCATTGTGTGACATATTCGTTGTGATTTTGGTCGGATTCGACGCACAAAGAGGCCAATTCGAGAGGCAAGGGCATAGCGAGCTAGACTTTTGGCCGTCTTGAGGTGAGTAATGATTTTAAATGATGTCCTGAAGGTTTAAAACCCCGGATTGCAAACGTAGTGCTATGTTGAGATGAGACACGCGTTGTATGACAGGCGCGGGGTCACTTACTATTGGGGATTGCGACTTGGTCCATTCCGATTGATATTTTACCTCGTATTTGATAAAGACTTGTTGTTTTTCACCATGATTTGGGCTTATTGCCATACTTGGGCTTCATGCTGACTATTTGAAATTCTTTGTGAATTTCCATCACTGTTTCCTCACTAATTGAAATATTATTTGAACTCAGTCCAATTGAATTATATTGTTTCATGAACTCAGCTACACTTTTACTCAACTTGAGATTTAAATGATATTTCTGATGTTGTTTAAGCTGGGCACCATTGTTTTACTGATGCCCAAGGGGCTTATGATTATTTTCTGAACTGATTGAAGCCGAGGGCCATATGTGAGGATATGTTGAGCGATGTGAGGAGGCTTTCAGGCCTCGAGTGATATGTGAGGAGGCTTACAGGCCTCGAGTGTGATGTGAGAAGGCTTTAAGGCCTTATGTTGATATGACAAGCTTTAAGGCCTTATGATGATATAGCGCTTGGGTTGTAGGAGCCCCTCCGGAGTTTGCACCCCCAGAGTGAGTGCGGGTACCCAGATGAGCTAGGAGTGAGCCCGAGAGGTTGATGTTGCACTATGTGAGTTGGGAGTGAGCCCGTGGGGCTGATACTGTGCTGAGAGTTTGATATTGAGCCCGAGGGGCAGGTTTCTGATTCGATATTGAGCCCTAGGGGCAGGTTTCTGGTTATTTCTTACTTGTTGAAATTATTTTTCTTCACTGTTTTGAAAGATATTTATCCGATACTTCACGGTTTTATTGTATAATTGATTTTACTGATTGAGATAGCATTATTTGTGCCTTTATGAGATTTCATGCTTTCGGTCATTATTTATTTTTATTACTCACTGGATCAGAGTACTTACATTACTCGCTACACCTCGTGTGCAGATGTAGGTATTTGTTCACCTGGTAGCGGGTTTTGAGCTGATTGAAGATTTTGCTATCGTAGCTGAGCAAGGTGACCGCCAGCGTTCGCGGCACCGGACTTCTTCCTTTGATTCTAAATTCTATTATGTATATTACTAGCCTTGTAGTTATATTTAGTAGACTCTGTAGTAGCTCATGACTTGTGACACCCCGATTTCGGGCTGCGTCGGGATGTTTTCCCTGTTTTATCATATTTATTCTGCACTTATGATTATATTATCCATGTTTTAGACTTATTCATGCTAAGTCACTGTTAAAAGAGGTATTGTGTTCTGTTGGCTGGCCTTGTCTTCACGAGAGGTGTCATCACGACCGGATTTGGGAATTGGGTCTTGACAATTTATGAATTAAACCAAATGTATTTGTTTTATAGGCGATTTGTTTTCTCATAAAAAGAGTGATGATATCTACATTTGCTATTAACTTGCTAATCTTTTTACAATTTTATTGATAATTCTTAAATTCCACAAAGCACGGGTAAATTTAGCGAGAAATTTAAAAATAGCCAGATTTACCACTGATCGTTGAAAAATAGCCAAGTTTCAAAAGTCATCGAAATTTAGCCACTTTAAATCTGAGCGAAAACACTGTTCAAAATCCGAAAAAATACGCCCGCAAATTTTAGGGGAGTTCCAACATAAGTATGCTTGAGCTCCCGTAAATTTTACGGGAGTTCCAGGATAACTATGCTGGAACTCCCGCAAATTTTACGGGAGTTCAAGCATAATTATGCTGGAACTCCCGCAAACTTTTACGGGAGTTTCAGCAAGTATAATTGTCCAGTATAATATACTGGAGTTTGGAGCACTGGTGCTCCAGTCTCCCGCAAATTTTACAGGAGTTAGCAAAGTATACCGGTCCAGCATAATATGCTGGAGTTCGTACACAAATGCACTAGAACTCTCGTATATTATACTGGACCGGTCCCTGTTGCAGCAAAATAGTGGCTATTTTTTATTGACTTGGTAAATACTGACTATTTTTCATTGACCAGTATAAAATCTGGCTATACCATGATATTTTAACTTAAATTTACTAGTGTTAAACTAAAGGCTTACACTTCAGTGAATGTTTTGACTCATAGATATATTCGTCTTTCTTCAAAATCACAAAAGTGGAAATATTGCCCAAAAAGTGGAAACCCCTTTTTGTCATAACCAATGGCTCAAAAAAATTACTCATCCTTCTTTATCTCTCTACTTAATTTTATCCTAAAAATCAGTCATATCCATCAAACGTGGTTGCGTGTCCATATTTTAGGAAGTTCCCTTCCTTTATATTCGCAAAAGTGGCATTAGAATATGTCCAAAGTAGAAATATTTTTGAGGAATTTACCTAGAATGCAATCTTTAGATTTAGGACCTAACTATATGCTTCAAACTACCATACCCGTTAAAAAGGAAAATTTCATACATTTCAAATATATTTCATTTAACGACATTCCCCTTAAATAAGGATAATTACCATATTTTTAGAGTATATTTTTAATATATATATTGTACAATTTGTAATTCAAAACCAAATTATTTATTATGAAATATTTTACAAGTCCTTAAGTAATTATGAAAATTTCCTCATTTTTGCACTTCTTTCACTCACCTATGGGCTAGCTATGAGCAAGGGAAAAAGATTTATTAAAGTTGTAAATACTCTTACTCTAGTTAATGTTTTCTTATTAAAAACCTGACACTTCTTGTTATCATTTATCATTTCGAATCTTAGCATAATGTTAAAAGTGTACCGTAACTTTTTCCATTAAAGAAAGTAAAATTTATCATGTAAGAAACCCGAAGCATGGGCATATTATGGAGTAATACTTTTTTGGAGATGTCTTCATGTTGCCAGTCAAGACTTGGCGGAAGTATGTAAAAGGAAGTTGACAGTTTACCAAATGAATATAGGTGCAGGCAGTATTCGAAACTTATAGGATCAGATTTTATTTCTTTTAGGCTATTGGCTTCTAAATTAACAATTTATTTATAATTCAATAAATTTCTTAATGACAAATATAATGTTTGGACTAAAACTAGATTGAACCCGTAACTGCAAAGCTAGCTATGCTCTATCTGAAATTGACATTTTGAATCATAGAAACAACTTTAAAAAAAGATACATACTATAAGTTGAACGAGGGTTTACTAGTACAGTTTTAAGCTTGTTCCTTTTTCTTTCATTTTCTAGGAATTTTCTTTTCCTGTCCCCCACGCCAAAAGGAAAACAAAACTTAAGAAAACATATACTCCAGTCCAATACTAGCTAGGACAACACAAGGAGTACTATGTAGTACTCCAGACCAGTTTTCTAGACTTGAAAAGGACAACAATTATACCCAAGTACTGTTCTCTTTTGAAGCAACAAAGAACTAACTAAACTAACCAGTACTCTGAGTTATGTACACACGCCTTGGGGCAGGGAGAGGCTGTTTCCAAATAGACCCTCATCGTCCTTTCCTCCAAGAATTTTCCACCTTACTCTTGAGGAGACTCGAACTCACAACCTCTTAGTTGGAAGTGGAGGTTGCTTAAGCAACCCCTCTTGTCATGTTGCATACTCTTCTAATTAATTAATTAAGGTATATTCACTGAAGAGCACAGCGTTCGCCAAAGCCCTGGGTACATAGCGATGGAGACTTGAGAAACCAAGTTCCGTGTGCTGTATCTTTCACTGTGTCCTACATGTTGGTTCCATCATCTTCTTGCCAGATTTTCCATGCAATCATAGGATCAGAGGCATCGACAAAGACGGAGCTAGAATTTGAAATTTATGAGTTATGAACTTACCATTAAACTCATAGCTCGTTTTAGTTACTGATTTCTTATATAGATCTGAACAAAAGTTATTGTTTCGTCTGAACCAGAGGCGGATCCACCTCTCGACCTACGGGTTCACTTGAACTCAGTAGATTTTGTCCAAACAGTTTAAATATATTGAAAAATTTACTAAATATATATAAATATTTGAATGTGAACGTAGTTACTATTGAAAATTTACTCAAAGTAGTTGCATGAACTCATATGATAAGCATTAAATTCGAGATTCGCCTCTGGTCCGAACCGATAGCAAATATTGTAGCTATATCCGCCCTGCTCGGACATCAAGGGCGCGGGCGTCCATACCATATATGTGCAAGTCATGAAAAGGTCTCTATACGAAGATGCACGGATATGAAAAAGTTAGGATGGGAAGAGCGCAAGTTTACATGCAGTCAATTATTTCCCCAACAGGTCTGTAAGTTTTAGCCACTTGTGTCCTACGTACTTGCATGTTTTACTGTGTTGGATGAGATGGGTTGAAGTTGCCGATTTGGATAAATCATTTCAAGAAACCAGAAAATGCAATACGCACAGTCCAACAACTCAATAATATAGGGTGTTGAGAGACAGGAGCCCGAGACAAGTGGTCTCGTTTTCTGTTTCCTTCTTTTCTTTCTACCCATTTACGTGCAACATTATGGGGCAGCTACCTACTAGGGTTATCATCACTGTCCACTCCAACGGATTCATGCTTTAAATTTAACTTTAAGAGTTCAAAATTTCTTTTACGATTCATTTAATTTATCGAACTCAGAATCTCTCACTACTAGAAATCCGGCAGAAAGCGACCACGAAAAGCGATCAAAGTTGGTTGCTTATTGGCCAAAAAGCGATCAAACAAGCCTGATCGAAATTAAGTTGGTCTCTTTTTTGATCTCTAAGATAAAATGACCAAATATTCCGGGTAAAGAAAAAAGCGACCAAATTTGGTCGCTTTAATATTTTAATAATATAACATTGGCGACCAAAGTTGGTCGCCACTTGTAAATTATGCTTATTTATTTATTTATTATTAATCAAACAAAAGCGACCAACTTTGGTCTATAAAGAAAATATTATATTTTAAAATATGGATATTTGAGACCAAAGTTGGTCGCTTTATTATTTATTTTATTTATTTTTTTTAAAATAAGCGACCAAAGTTAGTCAATAACTTCAAGAATTAATTATTTTTTAAATAATAAGCGACCAACTTTGGTCGTTATATCTCCAGAAATTATTTTTTTTAAATGGAATAGCAACCAAAGTTTGTCACTTTTGGGAAATCTGGGTTTAGTGGCGACCAAGGTTGGTCGCAATTGCCCAAAAAATTATCTTTTATAAGTGAAAAGCGACCAACTAGCGACCAAAGTTGGTCGCTTTTTTTGGTATATTTTTGGCAAAAACTGCTTGTTTTGGCAGCTACACCACTTATCAGCTTACCAAAAATCCTAAACAGGCATTTTATGCCGATAACAACAACAATTAAAAGAAACAAAGTATAAATTTCAATATAACTTACACATTAAGCTAACAAAACTAAGTTAACGCTTATTACAAGCCCATTCGAAAATTGGTTCTATTGTCTAATTCAAAGTATATAAAGTACTCAAGGAGTGTTCTTTCAGCATCCTCGTCCGAAAGTTGGATTGCCTGCCTGATTCATTAGGTGGCTGACTGCGTATGAATTCCCCCACATCAACTGTGAAGCGAACCTATAAGAAAAATTATATTGAATCAGTATTTCAAAATTTATATAAAAGTAAATCAAAATACTTAATGAAAAGTAAAAAACTTACATGTATAGTCGAGGCTCGACCCTCGACCCACCTTTCTGAATTAGTCTCTTTCTTCTTCTTTCCAATATGAGTTTCATTGAATAGCTTATGATCTTGCTTCATTGGCATCATAAAGCTATCTGGTGGCTTTGGTGATTATCCTCGGGATGAACTTGGATACAGAGAATAACTTGGATACAGTACCGGACAGGGTGTGTCTTTGATCAATTATTGTTCTCATTAGCAACAATGATGATGAGAATGCAATGGCATGTGTTTCAAATAGCGATGGTATAGGTAAGATTTAACATTTTCTAAGTAGATAAAAGAGGTTATAAAGGAATTCTCTACTTCATTTTACAAGAGAAAAAGAAAGTTTAATTGATAGTGACAAGGTTGATGGTGATGGAATATTTTCCGTCGGTCGTGGAAGTTCCCATAAAATGAGGATCATAAGACTCTATGATGACAAAGAGGAAAAGAAATTTTATTCTCAACTTTTTTCCAAGTCTGATCCGTATAAGCTTAATGGGATTGGTGATATTTCTTCGAATTCAGATAATGATTTGACTGACAAAAGTATGAAAATGCTAATAAAAAGAAATAAAGGTAAAATATTTTTCTTGGTAGAGAAGGGTGCTGAACTCTTCCAAGAAAAATATTTTACCTTTAATTCTTTTTATTAGCATTTCCATACTTTTGTCAGTCAAATCATTGTCTGAATCCGAATAAATATCACCAATTCTATTAATTTTTTACGAATCATACTTGGAAGAAAGTTGAGAATAAAATTTCCTTTCGTCTTTGTCATCATAGAGTCTTATGATCCCCGTTTTATAGGAACTTTCATGACCGACGGAACATATTCCATCACCATCAAGCTCATCACTCTCAATTAAAATTCTTTTCCTCTTGTAAAATGAAGTAGAGAATTCCTCTATAACCTCTTCTTTTATCTACGTAGGAAATGTTAAATTCCTACCTAAACCATCACTATTTGATTCACATGCTATTGCCTTCTCATCATTATTGTCGCTAATGAGAAGAATAATTAAAGGCACACTCTACCAGGTACCGTGTCTTAGTTATTCTTAGTGGAAGTTCCATTGTATGTCTAATAAAGTCATCAATCCCTTCTACAAAATCCTCCCGCAATCTAATATTTCAATACATAAACCAAAATTTCAATTCATATGGTAAAGGTTCAATTCATATCGTAAAGGTTCAACTCATATCCACAAAAGTTCAAATCATATCATAAAATTTCAATTTATAAACTAAAATTCCAATACATAAACCAAAATTTCAATTCATATCGTAAAGGTTCAATTCATATCCTAAAGGTTCAACTCATATCCACAAAAGTTCAAGTCATATCCTAAAATTTCAATTTATTATCTAAAATTCCAATACATGAACCAAAATTTCAATTCATATTCTAAAGGTTCAATTCATATCCTAAAGGTTCAACTCATATCCACAAAAGTTCAAGTCATATCCACAAAAGTTCAAGTAATATCCTAAAATTTCAATTTATAATCTAAAATTCCAATACATAAACCAAAATTTTAATTCCTACCCTAAAGGTTCAATTCATATCCTAAAGGTTCAATTCGTATCCTAAAAGTTCAACTCATATCCACAAAGTTCAAGTCATATCCTAAAATTTTAATTTATAATCTAAAATTCCAATACATAAACCAAAATTTCAATTCATATCCTAAAGGTTCAATTCATATCCTAAAGGTTCAACTCATATCCACAAAAGTTCAAGTCATATCCTAATATTTTAATTTATAAACTAAAATTTCAATTCATATCGTAAAGGTTCAATTCATATCCTAAAGGTTCAAATATCCTAAAGGTTCAACTCATATCCACAAAAGTTCAAGTCATATCCTAAAATTTCAATTTATAATCTAAAATTCCAATACATAAACCAAAATTTCAATTCATATCTTAAAGGTTCAATTCATATCCAAAAGTTCAACTCATATCCACAAAAGTTCAAGTCATATCCTAAAATTTTAATTTATAATCTAAAATTTCAATACATAAACCAAAATTTCAATTCATATCCTAAAGGTTCAATTCATATCCTAAAGGTTCAACTCTTATCCACAAAAGTTCAAGTCATATCCTAAAATTTTAATTTATAATCTAAACTTCCAATACATAAACCAAAATTTCAATTCATATCCTAATGGTTCAAGTCAGATCCTAAACCCTAGATTATAACTAAACTATCAAAACAATACAAAGTATAATTGAAACAAAAACTAGAAATAACAAAGATTCAAGGTTATAATTCAAACCTAACAGTTAGGATTATATCCGAAAAATTTAACCCATACCCTAAAAGTTCAATTCACAAGAACAAATCATAAATCCTAAAAGTTTAGGATTTATTCTCTTCAAACCATTTATTTCTCAAATTAGTAGGTAAAACTAAATATTTTAGCTACTAACAATTATCATACATTTAATTTAGCTAAGAACAATTAATTTTTACAAATCAAATGTCACGACCCCAGTTCACCCTCCATGAATATGTCGTGATGGCACCTAGTTCCTACAACTAGGTAAGCCTTACAATGCGGAAATAACAACCTAACTTGCGGAATAATTAATTAAAACTAAACATATTAAAATAATAACTGCATATAAAGCCGCTCAACCTGTACAACTCAAAAGAAATGCGGAAGTCTGCAACTCAACCCCAAAACCCGGAAACTCACGGGAAAAAATAGGCTAAAAGAAATACTGTAAATGCTCTAATCTCCAGAATGTCTACATCAAAGTATGATAGAATCTAAACACTACAGATAGAATAAGGAAGGGGACTCCTTGGTCTGCGGACGCTGCAGATATACCTCAAAGTCTCTGCTAGATCTCTCCGCCTCGATGATAGTACGCCTAAGTGGAGGAACCTGGATCTGCACATGAAAAACATGCGCAGAAGGGGCATGAGTACACCACAGCGGTACTCAGCAAGTGTCAAGCCTAACCTTGGTTGGGTAGTGACGAGGAAGGTCAGGGCCCTACTGAGATAAACATAATATATGATAATATAAGGAAAAACAGTACAGCTAAAGTCTATAGCGAGAATTCGAACAGGATAAATAAGGAATGCAGTACTAGAATGCAGAAGCAAAACAATATCAGGGATGCTACTCACAACAGGAAATAATAGCGAGGGATCTCTTGGTATCCTCATCATATGCATTAGGGATCTCTTGGTATCCCGAGGACCTCTTGGTATCCTAATCATAAACACGAGGAATCTCTTGGTATCTCGAGGATCTCTTGGTATCCTTATCATATACACTAGGGATCTCTTGGTATCCCGAGGATCTCTTGGTATCCTGAGGATCTCTTGGTATCCTCAAATCTTACATTTTCATGTGCTAGGGATCTCTTGGTATCCCGCACCTCAGTCCAGAACATAATCAGTACAGGGGGATCTCCCGGGATGCCGTCCCGTAGTCCCAAATTAAAACACACAATGACAGCCCAACACATTAGGATAAAAGCAAACTCAGAACAAGTAATAGAAAATCCTAGCCTAACATACTTCACGTAATACAACCAAGACAATTTAAGCACTTAAGCAAATAAGTCAAATAAACATGCTTCTCTAAACTAGCATAGGATAAACTTGCAATTCAAAATAAAGAGATAAGCAGGAAAAACACAATTTAAATGCTTCAACTAAAAACGGATTTCCAACAATCAGCTCAAGTACGTGCTCGTCACCTCACGTACAAGGCATTCAATTACCAAATATCATATCCTAAGGGGAAAGGTCCCCCACACAAGGTTAGACAAGACACTTACCTCGAATCGACTCCAAAATCAACTAGAAATCACGCCTTTGCCATGAGTATCTGACTCCAAATGGCCCAAATCTATTCAATTAAATTACATATTGTAAATAACATTGCAAACAACTGGTTTTACTAATAAATTCAATGCTACGGCGTGAAATTAGGTAAAATGACCAAAATGTCCTTCAGGCCAACGTCTCCGAATCGAATAATTTTGATATTTTCAGAACCCTCGTACTCTCACGAGTCCAACTATATAAAAATCTCCCAAATTGGAGGTCAAATACCCACTCAAAACCCAATAGTTTAGCCTATGAAGTTTCACCCAATTTTTCCCAAATTTTGATCCTCAATTCGAATTTTAACGATGGATTTAACTACAAAATGGTGAAATATAACTAGAAGAGATTAAAGAAACGTTACCCAATAGTCTTCTCTTTAAAACCCTCTGAAAATCGCCCTTCCTCGAGCTCAATTTGATTTTTCTAACTTATGAAATCTAACCCTCGAAATTTCTATATTGGCATAGGCATTTTCGCTTCTGCGGACAATGGACCGCTTCTGCGATCCCACTTATGTGGAAATCGAGCCGCCTCTGCAACTTTCATTAAAGGGCCAGGGGGCCGCATTTGCGATGCCTAAGCCGCTTCTGCGACTCCGCTTTTGCGGACATAGCACCGCTTCTGCGATTTCCGAGGAAAAGGGGGCAAAGCCGCTCCTGCGGCCATTTAGCCGCTTCTGCGGCGATGCATCTGCGGTTCCCAAGACGCAGATGCGAAAATACCAGAAGAGGAACACTTCAGCTGCTGCATCACTTCAAAATTTCTCCGTTAACCACCCGAAATCATCCCGAGGCCCCCGGGACCTCAACCAAAAGCACCAATAACACCTAATACCTCATTCAAACTTGTACCAATCCTTAAACCACCTAAAACAATGTCGAAAACTCGAATTAACCAAGGATTTAAGCGTAAGAACTTCAAATTTTATCAAAACATGCTGTCGATCAAAAACCTATCTAAAACACGTCTGAATGACCTAAAATTTTGCACACATGTCCCAAATGACATGATGGAGCTATTGCAACTTCCGAAATTCCAATCCGACCTTCGGATCAAAAACTCACTATTGGACCGGAAACTTCAAAAATTCAAACTTCGACATTCCAAGCCTAAATGAGCTACGGACTTCTGAACACGCTCTGAACCCCGAAATCACCTAACGAAGCTAACGGGACCATCAGATTTCCATTCCGAGGTCGTCTTCATGTTGTTCCGACTACGGATCACTTTTCAACACTTAAGCTCTCATTTAGGGACTAAGTGTCCCAAAACTCTCCGAAACTCAACACCGAACGTCTCGGCAAACAAAATTAGTAGAAATGAACCTAGGGGAAGCAGTTAATAAGGGATTGGGGCGTTAATTATTTAGACGACCGGCCGGGTCTTCACATCCTCCTACACTTAAACATTCGTTCGTCCTCGAACGAGCATAGAGAACATACCTGAAGTAGTGAAAAGATGAGGGTACTGGCTGCACATATCCCGCTCGGTCTCCCAAGTTGCCTCCTCGGCTGGCTGACCCCGCCACTGAACCTTCACTGAAGCAATGTTCTTTGACCTCAACTTTCTGATCTGTCTGTCCAATACAGCCACTGGCTCCTCAACATAGGATAGATCCTTGTCCAACTGGACTGAACTAAAATCCAACACGTGCGATGGGTCACCGTGATACCTCCGGAGCATCGAAACATGACATACCGGATGAACTCCGGCCAAACTGGGAGGTAAGGCAAGCTCATAGGCAACCTCCCCAACTCGCCTCAAGATCTCAAAAGGGCCAATAAACTTCGGACTCAACTTTCCTTTCTTCCCAAACCTCATGACGCCTTTCATAGGTGAAACCTGAAGCAGAACCCGCTCACCAACCATATATGAGACATCACGAACATTCATGTCCCTGTAACTCTTATGTCTGGACTGGGCTGTATGGATTCTATCCTGAATCATCTTAACCTTCTCCAACGTATCCTGAACCAACTCTGTGCCCAATAGCCTGGCCTCACCCGGCTCAAACCAACCAACCGGAGATCTACACCTCCTACCATATAAAGCCTCACACGGTGCCATCTGAATGTTGGACTGATAACTGTTGTTGTAAGCAAACTCCGCCAATGGCAAGAAATGATCCAAAGACCCTCCAAACTCAATCACACACGCACGGAGCATATCCTTAAGAACTTGAATAGTGCGCTCGAACTGTCCGTCCGTCTGGGGGTGAAATGTTGAGATCAACTCCACCCGAGTGCCTAACTTCTGCTGCACGGCTCTCCAGAACTGCGATGTAAACTGGGTACCTCTGTCTAAAATAATAGAAACTGGAATACCATGCAAACAGACGATTTTTCGGATATAAATCTTTACCAACTGCTCAGATGAACAAGTGGTACACACTGGAATGAAATGAACGGACTTGGTCAGCCGATCCATAATGACCCTAATGGAATCAAACTTCTTCAAGGTCCATGGGAGTCCCGATACAAAATCCATGGTGATGCGCTCCCACTTCCACTCCAGAATCTCTATCTGCTGAAGCAACCCACCCGGACGCTGGTGCTCATACTTCACCTGCTGGCAGTTGAGGCATCTAGACACATAACCAACTATATCTTTCTTCATCCGCCTCCACCAATAGTGCTATCTCAAGTCCTGATACATCTTCGCGGCACCCGGATGGATGGAATACCGCGAACTATGGGCCTCTGCTAGAATCAACTCTCGAAGACCATCAACATTGGGCACACAAATCCGGCCCTGCATCTTCAATACCCTGTCATCTCCAATGGTCACATCTCTAGCATCTCCACGCTAAACCTTGTCCTGAAGGACAAGCAAATGAGGGTCATCATAGTGCCGCTCCCTGATACGATCAAATAAGGAGGACCGGGAAACCACACAAGCTAGGACCCTACTAGGCTCCGAAAGGTCCAATCTCACAAACTAGCTGGCTAAGGCCTGAACATCCATTGCCATAGGCCTCTCTGAAGTTGGTAAATATGCCAAACTACCCAAACTCTCCGCCCGGCAACTCAAGGCATCCGCCACCATATTGGCCTTGCCAGGGTGATTCAGAATAGTAATGTCATAATCCTTCAGCAACTCTAACCACCTCCTCTGACGCATATTAATATTCTTTTGCTTGAGTAAGTACTGCAAGCTCCGGTGGTCAGTATAGATCTCACTAGGCACACCGTAAAAATAATGACGCCATATCTTCAAGGCATGAACAATGGCAGCTAACTCAATGTCATGGATAGGGAAATTCGTTTCATGTATCTTCAACTGTCTGGACGCGTAGGCAATCACCCTACCCTCCTGCATCAACACCGCTCCAAGGCCAACTCTCGAGGCATCAAAATAGACAGTATATGACCCCGAACCAGTAGTCAACATCAAGATTGGGGCTGTAGTCAAAGCTATCTTGAGCTTCTGAAAGCTCACCTCGCACTCCTCTGTCTGCTGAAATGGGATACCCTTCTGGGTCAATCTAGTCATAGGGGCCACAATCGATGAAAATCCCTCCACGAAGCGACGGTATTAGCCCGCCAAACCAAGGAAACTGCAAATCTCTATAGTTGAGGACGGCTTGGGCCAACTCTGTACGATCTCTATCTTCCTCGGATCCACCCGAATACCCTCACTCAAAATCACGTGGCCTAAGAATTCCACAGAACTCAGCCAAAACTTGCATTTTGAGAACTTTGCATATAACTTCTTCTCCCTCAAGGTCTGAAGCACGGTCCTCAGGTGCTGCTCATGATCTTCCCAACTTCGAGAATACACCAGAATATCATCAATAAAAACAATAACGAACGAGTCAAGATATGGCTTGAATACACTGTGCATCAAATGCATAAAAGCTGTTGGGGCATTAGTCAGACCAAATGACATAACAAGGAACTCGTAATAGCCATACTGAGTCCTTGGCTCCGAAATCTTCAACTGATGGTAACCTGAGCGTAAGTCAATCTTAGAAAACACATGTGCGCCGTGAAGCTAGTCAAACAGATCATCAATACGAGGCAAAGGATAACGATTCTTCATTGTAACTTTGTTCAACTAGCGATAATCAATACACATACGCATAGAACCATCGTTCTTCTTTACAAACAAGACAGGAGCACCCCACAGTGAAACACTGGATCGAATAAAACCCTTACCAAGCAATTCCAGCAACTGATCCTTCAACTCCTTCAACTCAGGAGGAGCCATAGGATACGGAGGAATGGAAATGGGCTGAGTGCTCGGCAACAGATCAATGCCAAAATCAATGTCTCTATCGAGCGGCATGCCTGGGAAATCAGCTGGAAACACATCGGGATAATCCCGTACCACTAGAACTGAATCAACAGAAGGGGTATCAACACTGACATCTCTCACATAAGCTAAATACGCGGCACACCCCTTCTCAACCATACACTGAGCTTTAAAGAAAGAGATAGCTCTACTGGGAGTGTAATCTAAAGTACCACTCCACTCAATACGCGGAACACCTGGCATAGCCAGCGTCACGGTCTTGACATGACAATCAAGAATAGCAAAATGGGGCGACTACCAGTCCATGCCTAAAATAATGTCAAAATCCACCATATCGAGTAATAATAAATCCGCTCTGGTCTCAAAACCACGAATAGTAACCAAACATGACCAATAAACGCGGTCCACAACAAGAGAATCTCCCACAGGAGTAGAAACATAAACGGGGGCACTCAAAGAATCCCAAGGCATACCCAAATGCGAAGCAAAGTAAGAAGACACATAAGAATAAGTAGGGTTCGGATCGAATAGAACTGATGCCTTCCTGTGACAAACCAGTATAATACTTGTAATGACAGAGTCGGAGGCAATAGCCTCAGTGCGAGCAGGAATACGATAATATCTGGACCAGCCCCTCTCTCGAGGGCGACCCCTATCTCCCCGACCTCCACCCCTAGCCGGCTGGGCAGGTGGGGTAGCAGCTGGAGCTGTGATCATGGCCTGAGAACTCTGCTGAGCACGCTGTGGATGAAAAGTCTGTGGGGGCGCACTCCTCCCAATTCTAGGGCAATCCCTCACCATGTGGCAGGTATCTCCACACTCAAAACAAGCTCTAGGAGGGCGTGGAGGCTATGACTGGCTTGGACCAGACTTGCTGGACTGGCCCCTGAATGCACCCCACGCAGGAGGCGCTCTAGAAACTGGAGGTACATAGTAAGGCTCCTGAGGTATAGGCGGAGCTGGAGCATTGCTGGCTGCTAGAAGAGCTGAATGAACGAGGTGACCCACATAACCCTTACCATGACGACCTGTTGCTGGGGTACAGGCACCAGAGTAGTGGCCCGACTCTTAAGACCTCTTGGCCTCCCTCTCCCCTCATTCCCTGGCGAGCATACCCTCAATCCTCCTAGCAATGCTCACTACCTGCTGATAAGGAATGCCTATCTCCAACTCTTGAGCCATGCTAGATCTGATGGGTGGAATAAGACCCTCAATGAACCTACGAACTCTCTCCCGAACTGTAGCAACCAAAGCCGGTGCATGCTTGGCCAATCTGGTATAACAGATAGTATACTCTGAAACGGTCATAGCAACCTAGCGCAAATGCTCAAACTCTATGCGTCATGCGTCCTTTAGACTCTGGGGGAAAAACTCCCTCATAAACATATCCGAGAACTGGGTCCAAGCTAGTGAATCAGCCTCGACTGGACTGTCTATCTCATAAGTGCGCCACCAATCACAGGCGGCTCCCCGAAGGTGAAAAGCAGTGAAAGAAACCCCATTGGACTCTACTATGCCCATACTGAGAAGAATACGATGACACTCCTCTAGAAATCCCAAGGCGTCATCTGATGCTAGCCTACTAAACACCAGGGGATCATACTTTTTGGATGTCTCAAGTCTTCGCTGCTCGTCCTTCGAAGCAGCTGATTCATCCTCGGGCTGAAATGGCACTGCAGGCGGTGTAGGAATAATCTCGGGAGCCTTCTCAACCTGCACTCGCTACTCAGAATTGCATATGGCGGGAGTCTGTGCTCCTCCCCTGTCCTAGGATGTGGCTTCAGCAACGGAAAGCAACCCTGCCTGAGCCAAGGTGGTGTACATGCTCATGAACTGAGCCAAGGTGGTGTACATGCTCATGAACTGAGCCAAAGTCTCCTGGAGTGCTGGAGTAGTAGTGGTCGTAGTAAGTGTGCCAGGTGCATGGGCTCCGGCTGGATCTGCTGGTGGTACCTTGGCAGTAGCTTGCACAGGTGCTCTGGCTGCACCACGTGCACGTCCATGACCTCTACCCCAGCCCAGGACTTTGACGGCTGCAGTAGGGGGCGTGGGTGCCTGATCATCTCGATTTGCACGTATCCTCACCATCTGCGAGAGAATAGAAGATAGAAGTTTAGAACTGATATCAAAAATATTGCACGACAAGGAATTCAAATGAAATAAAGATTTTTCCTAAACAGTTACATAGCCTCTCGTAGATAAGTACAAACGTCTCTGTACCGATCAGCGAGACTCTAATAAATCAGTTTGTGTTCCATGACTCCTATGAACCTAGAGCTCTGATAGCAAATTGTCACGACCCTAGTTCACCCTCCACGAACATGTCGTGATGGCACCTAGTTCCTACAACTAGGTAAGCCTAACAATGCGAAAATAACAACCTAACTTGTGGAATAATTAATTAAAACTGAAAATATTAAAATAATAACTGCATATAAGGTTGCTCTGTCTATACGACTCAAAAGAAATGCGGAAATCTATAACTCATCCGCAATACCCGAAAACTCATGGGAAAACACAGGCTAAAAGAAGTACTGTAAATGCTCTAATCTCCAGAATGTCTACATCAAAGTATGATAGAATCTAAGCACAACAGATAGAATAAGGAAGGGGACTCTTTGGTCTCCGGACGCTGCAGATATACCTTGAAATCTCCGCTAGATCTCTCTGCCTTGATGATAGTACGCCTAGGTGGAGGAACCTGGATCTGCACATGAAAAGCAAGCGCAGAAGGGGCATTAGTACACTACAGCGGTACTCAGTAAGTGCCAAGCCTAACCTCGGTTGGGTAGTGATGAGGAAGGTCAGGGCCGTACTGAGATAAAAATAATATATGATAAGATAAGGAAAAATAGTACAGCTAAAGTCTACAACGAGAATCTGAACAGGATATATAAGGAATGCAGTACTAGAAGGCAGAAGCAAAACAATATCAGGGATGCTACTCACAACAGGAAATAATAGCCAGGGATCTCTTGGTATCCCGAGGATCTCTTGGTATCCTCATCATATGCACTAGGGATCTCTTGGTATCCCGAGGACCTCTTGGTATCCTTATCATAAACACGAGGGATCTCTTGGTATCCCGCACCTCAGTCCAGAACATAATCAGTACAGGGGGATCTCCCTTGATGCCGTCCCGTAGTCCCAAAGTAAAACACACAATGACAGCCCAACACATTAGGATAAAGGCTAGCTCAGAACAAGTAATAGAAAATCCTAGCCTAACATATTTCATGTAATACAACCAAGACAGTTTAAGCACTTAAGCAAATAAGTCAAATAAACATGCTTCTCTAAACTAGATAAGTAGGAAAAACTCAATTTAAATGCTTCAAGTAAAAATGGATTTCTAACAATCAGCTCAAGTACGCGCTTTACACCTCACGTACAAGGTATTCAATTACCAAATATCATATCCTAAGGGGAAAGGTCCCCTACATAAGGTTAGACAAGCCACTTACCTCGAATCGACTCCAAAATAAACTAGAAATCATGCCTTTGCCATGAGTATCCGACTCCAAATGGCCCAAATCTATTCAATATAATTACAAATTGTAAATAACATCGCAAACAACTGGTTTTACTATTACATTCAAAGCTATAGCGTGAAATTAGGTAAAATGACCAAAATGCCCTTCAGTACAACATCTCAGAATCGAATAATTATCATATTTTCATAACCCTCGTACTCTCACGAGTCCAACCATATAAAAATCTCCCAAATCGGAGGTCAAACACCCACACAAAACCCAATAGTTTAGCCTATGAAGTTTCACCCAATTTTTCCCAGATCCTCAATTCGAATTTTAATGATGTATTTAACTACAAAATGGTGAAATATAACTAGAAGGGATTAAAGAAACGTTACCCAATAGTTTTCTCTTCAAAACGCTCTAAAAATCGCCCTTCCCCGAGCTCAATTTAATTTTTCTAACTTGTGAAATCTAACCCTTGAAATTTCTGTATCTGCACAGGCATTTCCACTTCTGCGGACAATGGACCGCTTATGCAGAAAACGAGCCGCATCTGCGACTTTTATTAAAGGGCCAGGGGGGCGCATCTGTGATGCCTAAGCCGCTTTTGCGGCTCTGCTTTTTACAGACATAGCACCACTTCTGCGATTTCTGAGGGAAAGGGGGCAAAGCCACTTCTGCGGCCATTTACCCGCTTTTGCGATGCCGCATCTGCGGTTCCCAAGCCGCAGATGCGAAAATACTAGAGGAGGAACACTTCAGTTGCTGCATCACTTCAAAATTTCTCCGTTAACCACCCAAAATCATCCCGAGGCCCCCGAGACCTTAACCAAAAGCACCAATAACACCTAATACCTCATTCAAACTTGTACCAATCCTTAAAACACCTAAAACAACATTGAAAACTCAAATTAACCAAGGATTTAAGCCAAAGAACTTCAAATTTTATCAAAACACGCTTTCGATCAAAAACCTAACCAAAACACGTCCGAATGACCTGAAATTTTGCACACACGTCAAAAATGACATGACAGAGCTATTGCAACTTTTGGAATTCTAATCCATCCCTCAGATCAAAAACTCACCATTGGACCGGAAATTTCAAAGATTCAAACTTCGACATTCCAAGCCTAAATGAGCTACGGACTTCCAAAATACATTTCGAACACGCTCGGGACCCCGAAATCACCTAACAGAACCATCGAATTTCCATTACGAGGTCTTCTTCATACTGTTCTAACTACGGATCACTTTTCAACACTTAAGCTCTCATTTAGGGACTAAGTGTCCCAAAACTCTCTGAAACTCAACACCGAACGTCCCGACAAACAAAATTAGCAGAAATGAACTTAGGGAAAGCAGTTAATAGGGGATCAGGGCATTAATTCTTGTGAGTACCCACCCCATTTTCCCCATATTATGTTGTTCTATGCTTCAATAACTGTATTTGAATGAATCAGATAGAATTGAATTGGTTTTAGTAGAAAATGAGGCACTTAGCCTCTTAGAAGGAAGCTTGTTTTGAAAAAATCAACCGGAAGTTGACTATATAGTTAGAAGGCTCGGATGTGAATTCCGGTGATTTGGTTAGCTTCGGGGGATGATTTGTGACTTAGGAGTGTGATCGGAATTGATTTTGGAGGTCCGGTGTAGAATTAGGCTTGAATTGGCGAAGTTGGAATTTTGGAGAATTCCGGTGGATAGGTGAGATTTTGATCCGAGGGTCGGAATAGAATTTTGAGAGTTGCAGTAGCTCCATTAGGTGATTTTGGATATGTATGCAAATTTTTAGGTCATTCGGACATCGTTTGGTCGGATTTTTTATCGAAAGTGCATTTCGGAAGTTCTTGAAGAACTTAGGCTTTGATTTGGTGAAATTTGATGATTTTTGATGTTAAAGATAGTGTTTTGAAGGTTCTAGCAAGTTCGAATAAGGTATTAGATCATGTCTGCACTTTTGGTTGAGGTCCCGGGGGCCTCGGGGTGAGAACGGGTGTTAAAACGAGAAGTTTTTAAATTTGGCTTCAGGTTTGTTTTGCTG
Organism: Nicotiana glauca; assembly: GCA_026770625.1. Taxonomy (NCBI): domain Eukaryota; kingdom Viridiplantae; phylum Streptophyta; class Magnoliopsida; order Solanales; family Solanaceae; genus Nicotiana; species Nicotiana glauca. The sequence goes on along the minus strand of MU701593.1, from coordinate 102,325 downwards.
TCAGCTGGTATTTTCGTTTCTGCGAAAATGGACCACAGAAGCGGTTTCGCAGAAGTGGATGAAGGAGCACAGAAGCGAATTTGGCTTGGGTGGTGAAGTTCCGCAGAAGCGGAACTTGGTCCGCATAAGCGGGGCCGCGTGAGCGGATTGAAGACCGCAGAAGCGGTTGGAGGAAACTGCATAAGCGGATGTTTGGATCGCATAAGCGGTCCCCGATGGTTTTAAGTTAAACCACATAAGTGGTCAAATTGCCGCATAAGCGGTACTGCAGGTGCTGTCAGTGGACCGCAGAAGCAAAAATCTCTGAAGGGTTTTAATGAAACAGTGTTCGCGAATTTCAGAAGTTAAGAAAAACATTTTGACTTTGGGAAGAGGCAATTTTGGGCGATTTAAAGAGGATTCAAAGGGGATTCCATCAGGTATGAATTTATAGACTCGGATTATGTTATTATGGTGTAAAACATGAATTAATCACTGAAAATCCAAGGATTTAAGGAGTAAAAATGGTAGTTAGTGTTTGAAACATAAGAAAGTGTAAACTTGGAATTTGAGGGGTCAAACGAGCTTCAATTTTTGTAAATTTGATATGTATAGACTCCTGGCAAGACGAGGAATCCAGTGATGTGAATTTTGTAGACCCGGGGCTCAGGTTTTGCCAACTTCGCATTTTTGGGTGTTTTTTGAGTTCTTTCAATCGGGTTATGTTCTATTAGCCTATTGTAATGTATTCGTTGTGGTTTTGACTAGATTCGACACGCGAGGAGGCAGATTCGAGAGGAAAAGGCATGGCGGACTAGTTTTGTGGCCAGCTTGAAGTGAGTAATAGATGTAGATGATGACCTGAGGGTTTGAAACCCCTGTATCTCACATTGTGACGCTGTATTGAGGCAATACACGTACTCTACGGTGAGTGCGGGGTTGTTTGTGGATGGGACTATGGCTTAGTCCGTCGGATTGATGTCTATACTTTGTTATTGACTAGAAATTGGCTAGTAAACATCCTACTTGGATTGTTATGAACATATTTGGGCTGCGTGCCAACTATTTGGATCCCTTAGGGATTATTATCACTGTTGCCATGAGATTGAGCATGTTTCCATGATATCAGTCCTCAGTTAAATACTGTCTAGAAATAATTAGCAATCTTCTAAGGTTTTAATCACTTAAACTATAATACCTGTTAAATGGAACTGAAAATGGTAAACTTGATTGTACTCGTGTGGCTTGCATGCATATATAACTGGATTGATTGTGGACCGGGCTGCATGCCGCAGCGAATGCTACTATGTCATTGCGCTTGGGCTGTAGGAGCCCCTCTGAAGTCTGAACCCCCACAGTGAGCGCGGGTACCCAAATGGATCGGGCTGTACGCCGCAGCGGTCATGTGCATTGCATTGCATTCATGCATCGATATCTAT
>MU701593.1:89696-99795 GCA_026770625.1 Nicotiana glauca | reverse complement strand
ATATATATATATATATATATATATATAGCTATATTTGATATAATATTACCTGATACACTTATACCTAGTGCATAATATAGCGTAATGTAACGACCCTACCCGTTGTCTCATGAGTTACCGCTCTGTTTCCCCCCATTTTATGCTTCTTCATGTTTCATTATCAGTATTTGGTGTGTTATAGTGGATTCATATTGGTTTTGGTAGAAATGAGGCACTTAGTCTCTTTAAGAAAGGTTTGTTTTGGAAAAGTCAACCGAGTGTTGACTATTGATTTAGAGGGATCGGATGTGATTTTCGGTGATTCGGTTAGCTTCGGGGGATGATTTGTGACTTAGGAGTGCGATCAGAATTGATTTTGGAGGTCCAGTGTAGAATTATGCTTGAATTGGCTAAGTTAGTATTTTGGCGAATTCCGGTTGGTAGGTAAGATTTTGATCCGAGGGTCGGAATGGAATTCCGAGAGTTGCAGTAGCTTCGTTAGGTGAATTGGGATGTGTGTGCAAAATTTCAGATGATTCAGAGGTAATTTGGTCGGGTTTTTGATCGAATGCGAGTTTCGGAAGAATTTGAAGAAGTTAGGCAAAATTGATGAGAATTGAGGAGTTTTGTGTTGTTGGATGTGTTTTTAGGATTGGAACAAGTTTGAATAGGGTATTGGACCATGTCTGTGCTTTTGGTTGAGGTCCTGGGGGCCTCGGGATGAGTTCGGATGGTTAAACGGGGAGTTTTGGAGTTGCAAATTGCTGAAGAGTTGCTGCAACTGGTATTTTTGCTCCTGCGGGTCTTGGACCGCAGAAGCGGAGGCGCTTAAGCGGAGTATTTTACCGCAGAAGCGGTCCATGTTTTGGTAAGGTAGTTCCGCAGAAGCGGACGTGTAATCGCAGATGCGATTTTGATCTTGAGAGGAAGTTCCGCAGAAGCGGAAATTGAGCCGCAGAAGCGGTTTTGGACTTTTAATGAATGTCCGCAGAAGCGGTCCTACATAAGCAGAAGCGGGACCGCAGAAGCGAAAATTGGCCTGGGAAGAAGGGTTTCTATTGAATATTTCATCCGCGAGCATGGGATATTTTCCACCATTGTTGGGCGACCTTGAGAGATTTTGGCGAGAATAAAAGAGCGTTTTGACTTGGAATCGATTGGAGGTAAGTCCCTTGGCCTAAATACATGAGATTATGATAAATCTAACATGGAAATTGGTTGAAATTCATCAAAAAGGGGTAAAGCTAGGGCTTGAAAATTTATAATTTAAAAATGGAATTTGAAGGACCAAATGGACTCCGATTTTGGTAAATTTGATATGTATGGACTCGTGGCGAGACGAGGAATCCGTGATGTGAATTTGTAATTTTTTGAGAAGTTGGCCTGGGGCTCGGGTTTTGCTAGTTTCGAGATTTTTGCTAGGTTTCTATTGTTTTTAATTGGGTATTGTTCCCTTAGCATATTGCGATGTATTCGCTCTGATTTTGGTCGTGTGGAGGCCGATTGTAGAGGCAGAGGCATCACGAGCTAGAGATTTAACTGGTTCGAGGTGAGTAATGACTGTACATGATAGTTTAAGGGTTTGAAACCCCGGATTGGCATATCATAGTGCTGTATTGAGGTGACTTACATGCCGGATAGCGAGCGTGGGGTAGAGCAACGTTGAGGATTGTGACTTGGCCCGTCCCGATTAATGAACCTACTATGCATTTGACTGAAACTACTTGTTATCATCATAATTTGGGTTGATTGCCATGTTTGGGCTTCTTGCCAACTATGTGAATCCTTCAGGGATTGATATTACTGTTTTCGCATTACTTTGCATATTATTTGATTTCGGTCCAAGGTTTTAACACTGTTTTGTAAACTCAGCTGTTTTTCTAAGATTTGAAAACTAAAACAGTATTTTATTGATGTTTTGAGCTGAGAACTATTATTATAATATTGCCCAAGTGGCTTATGTGCATTTCTGGACTGAGCATGGATCGGGCTGCGCACCGCAGCAGTGTTATGGTGACTTCTGGATATATGGATGGCTCGGGCTGCGCACCGCAGCGGTATTATATTGATATTGAGGTTGAGGGCCTGGTTAGTGCCACGATATGTCTTGATTATTTACGCTTTGGGCTGTAGGAGCCCCTCCGGTGTCTGTACACACCCCCAGTGAGCGCCGTCGACGTTAAATATATGGATGGCTCGGGCTGCACGCCACAGTAGGTACCGGAGTGTACCGTCATATGCATTGCATTGCACTCGTGCATTTGTTCCCATTTGTATTATCTGTTATGACATTCCATCAGTCGCATTTCATTGGCATCCATGCTACTTCTTGCATTGTTTACCTGTTACCCTGGTGTTATTTGTTAATGGAGTGTTGTGCCCGATGGGCTAACTTATGTGCTGACTTGCACTATCTGTTTCGCATTTATTTGCTTAACTGTTGGAAAAAGATGCTTTCAAAAGAGGTTTAAAACTGAGTCCATATATTTCCAAAGATTTCACGGTTTCACTATTTTTTCAAAGGGTTACACTGTACTGTATAGCATGATGACTTGCTTTACGTGGTTTCTTGCTGCTCAGTTATTATTTACCTTTATTACTCACTGAGTTGGAGTACTCACTTTACTCCATGCACCTCGTGTGCAGATGCAGGTATTGGTTTACCCGGTAGCGGGTTTGAGTTGGTTGAGGATTTGCTATCGTAGCTGAGAAAGGTGACCGCCAGCGTTCGCGGCACCAGATTTCTTCCTTTGATTCTAGATTTTATTCTATGTATTACAGGCTTGTAGTTGACTTAAAAATCCTTCTAGATGCTCGTGACTTGTGACACCCCGATTTCGGGTTGAGCCGGGGTGGGTTCCCTGTTTTATCATGTTTATTCTGCAATATGATTTCATTATCTATGATTCAGACTTATTCATGCTAAGTAACTGTTAAAAGAGGCGTTGTTGTTCCATTGGCTGGCCTTGTCTTCACGAGAGGCGCCATCACGACTGGGTGTGGGAATTGAGTCGTGATAAGTTGGTATTAGAGCCTAGGTTACTAGGTCTCATGAGTCATGAGCGGGTTTAGTAGAGTCTCGCAGATCGGTACGGCGACGTCTGTATTTATCCTCGAGAAGCTGTAGAACCTTTAGGAAAACTTCACTTTCTTGGAATTCTTATCGTGCGTACTTGATTTAGCTTGAGATGTAACCCTTGAAATCCTTCCACACGTCTGTGTACGCATGTGAGCGCTCAGTATTATATGTGCCTCGATGGCTTGTGATTTTTCGATCAAGGGGCAAGATGTGATACTCGTGAGTATGTTGGGCCAGTCTAGAGAACTCGAGGCCGGATCTTTGCCTATGGCTTGAGCACTGAGGTGCTGATTGTGTGAGCAAGTGTTTGAACTTATATGTTCGGTATTGTCTTTATTAGCCGGAATGGCGGTCGGATATCCATGTGACGAGTATGTTAGTACTGCGGGATGTATCTATATGACTTAGCAGTGACGAAGAAGTCTGCTGGATAATAGATGAGCTGTTAAGTGTTCATTTCCTATTGTGATTTGATGTGTAGCCCCGAGTTATGGGTGCGTCCGAAATGTTGTCGTGTCTCCTAGTTAGGGAGTGAAGTGCATTACATGTGGCGGTATGAGTACAGACCAAGGAAGACTAAATGACTGCATAATGTGTATGACGGTGGAAGGTATGCTGAAATAATAATTTGAGGCAAACCAGGTGGGTTATCTCTTGCAAAGTGTTCTTAAGTGGCGTGATCCTTATTTGTATGTTAGAAGATCGCATGTGTAATTGAAGGGTATGTGTTGAAATTCGACAATTCGAGTCGCTTAAGAGAGTGGACTCAACTGATGTAGAGATGGATGCAAGAAGTGTAGAGGATTATGGTACTAGATGATCTATGTTTTCACAAACTTGTAAATGATTTGAGTTAAATATCACTATGGTATTGTGGAATCATTAGAGGAGAAGCATTATGGGTTATTGAGTGTGTCCTTATATATGGCTTCAATCCAAGTTGGGGAGGTTGCTGTTGATTAGCTGATCGCACGGTCATGTGCTATATTGGTTCCGTTTCGAGGTATGCTGGCGAATCAGTCCTGATTGCAGAAATTGAGCCGAGGATGGCATGAGTGAAGCAAAATTTTGACAAAAGTTATATGGTGCTTCGTAGATGTGAGAAAATAATAGGATGTCTTCAGCTGTTGTTGATAAAGAATGCTCAGTGTATAGAGAAGGAATATGTTTGTTTGTATTGGAATGAGATGATATCCTGCGGGTCAGAGTTCTAGTAAGGCACGAGTGGTTCTGTTCGTTAAGTCAGGCAATTGCAATTTGAATAAGAGTGAATGACTCTCGAGAATGGTTTTATTGTGTTCAAGATTCTACATGTAATAATCAGGTGACTCAAGGTTATGTATGTGGTCAGGTACTGTGTTTTCATCGGAAGGGTCAAGACTTGTGGTATTTTATGTTAATTATGGTATTCTATGTATCAATATTTGGAAAGTAATGGTAACGAATTCAGATTTGCAAGAAGTTCTTCAAAGTAAAGTATTCTGGAATGTGGTATTTCTGGGAACATTTGAGGGAGTATTCGATGGCCTATGGGTCTTAGACAATGTGGTCTTATTTCGAGTCTCATGTGGTAAACCTGGGTTGAGGTATTGTGGTGCTACAGCAAGGAGGAATATCAAGTTGATGATGAATCGGAGGGGAAATTTGATAAATGGAATAAGTTGATAGTATACTGAGTCGGTATGGTAAGGGTATGATTAATTCTTCGTATGTGTTCGCGGTAATGAGCCCTTACAGGTATTGTGCAGCAAAGCTCTTGAGTTGTGATAGCTTTCTTAGCTCGGTTTGGGTAGAAGGATTCAGTCCTGGCAATTTAGCTTGTGCACATGGAATTGGGGGAGAAAGTCATTGTTGGGTTTTACCGTGGTTTGGAGATGAATATATTTTTTTTACGAGTATGCGAAGCATGGAATGTGTGATGATTCTTCTTCTAGATGGGATTAACGGAAGGTCTTGGCTAGATGAGTTACAGTTCAGTTCTGAAAAGAAGTTCATAAAATTCTTAGGCAACGGGTAGCCTCAGGTAATCAAGGAAATGGTACTGCTAATTGAAAGTGATTTGACGAGAGTATATGTCTCGGAAGAAGGGTAATGTGATTAGACTGATGATACTTCAATAGTATTGAGGCACTTTCTTGCTAGATCGACTGCTGATATCTGAGTTTGTTTGATGGCATAGGAGAATTTTAGAATATCTTTCAAAGAATGATTGGGTACTCGAGGTGTAATATGTATTCATACTGTGGAATTTGGGATCAGGTACAGTAATTCGTGTGCTATATGGAGTAGGGGACTGGGAGTTCTCAGGTTCAGACTGTGTAGCGGTTGTGGTTTGTGTGTATTGGTACCGTTAGCGGCTATTGGGATTTGGAGGCCCGAGTGGATCTTTCTTTGCTTGTATATTAGATTTTGGATATGATATTGGGGTGTAGACTGGTTGTCTCAATGTTGGGTTATTCTAGACTATAGTGCTATGGGCTATGTTGGAAAATGCCACAGGTTGCATGGCGAGGTACATCGGATCATGTTCTAGCAAAGTGGTTTGTATTCCAAAGACCAGCGGACGGTTGGGAAGGATTGCTTTTCTTAATTGGTCCTTCGCGGCGGATGTCAGTGCAGAGGTTTCTACCATTGATTCAGTTCTGGTATTGAGGGACTTTTTCAGATGCGTTTCTTGTGGTCGGGCATGTCGCCAGACGAGATTGTAGATTTCGGTATTTATTTGGTGTCGGGCACCGTATCGTATGGCTCCGGCAGGAGTTATAGTGGTGGAAGGAGCAGCTTCAGGCTTCTTGGTACTGAGTTCGTTGGCAGGCCGATGTGGCTACGTATTTGGCTTGAGTTATCTTGGTTAGTTCCTAGTTGAATTGTTGAGGGGTAGGTTGATTCGATCGTTATTGAACTTGTTAGTGATCCAGGGAGATCTATGAGTTGTTTTTTTTCTGTGCTACGAGGCGTGTGATTTATTGGATATGGGCACATGTTGTGCGGTTCTATTGAGGACTCATAGAGAAAGTTGAACAAGAAGAGTAATTGAGTGTTTCTTGGTAAATGGAGTATTGGTTATGACCTAACGGGTTGCGTGTCGTATGTTATTTGTTTCACCGTGGGTGTAATGAATTGCTTGGGTTTCAGACATCAAATTGTGTGTGGTTGTCGGTTTTGAGCATAGCGACTCGAGGTGTTTCATGCGTAACAGTGTTTGGTTAGGATCGCGCATTGTGGCGAGGCCACGCGGGGGTATGACCCTTCGGGGTAGATTCAGGTATTCTATTTCTATGATGTGAGACAGGGTCTCAGCCTTGTGTTGTAATGGTACTGATGAGCTTGAGGTACAGCTCTTTCGTTTGAGTCATTTGTCGTGATTTGAGTATGTTCAGACCGTTCCTCATTGGTGCGTGTATTATGCAAATTCTGGCTTAGGCCTGTGTTGGGGTGTCATATCACCAGAGTGGTGTGTTGGATTCGAGGTGGTCATTGGGGTCATTAATGAATATGAACAGATTTGATTTCAGCTCGTTGGAAGGATAATATCGAGGTTCGGCTCGGAAATCTGCTGTGGTATTAGTCAAAAGGGAAGTGGCTTCATGAATGGCTGATCTAAGAAATATTTACAGTTTGCTGCGTGTTTCATTTATCGTTGGCAGTATATGAAAGTGTTAGAATGAGACTCTAGCTAAATAAGAGGTTTTCTATCGGTATTTGGTTGTTGTGAGTAACTACTGTGAATAAAAGTTATCGTTTCAAGTGCTTGGATTATGTGGTATATTATATAATTTCACCTGAGGTTGCAGGCATGGGTTATTACAGTTGGTTCGGGACTATTCAAGTATAGGTGTGAGGTTTTGATCGTATTGATGGTTTCAGAAGTGAAAATGTAGTTCTATGATTTATGGGCAAGGCTTGATTGGGTGATTTCAGCTATGTTGTATTGTCTGACCTATATGAGATTGGGTGACATGGGATCACCCCGGGTATATGCTTGGTAAGGTTATTCAGCTATTGGTTGGCTTCTAGAACAACTCTGGGTACACTCGAGGACGAGCGTTTGTTTAAGTTGGGAAGGATGTGACGACCCGACCCGTCATCTCATGAGTTACCACTCCGTTTCCCCCATTTTATGCTTATTCATGTTTCATTATCAGTATTTGGTGTGTTATAGTGGATTCAGATTGGTTTTGGTAGAAATGAGGCACTTAGTCTCTTTAAGGAAGGCTTGTTTTGGAAAAAGTCAACCGAGTGTTGATTATTGAGTTAGAGGGCTCGGATGTGATTTTCGGTGATTCGGTTAGCTTCGGGGGATGATTTGTGACTTAGGAGTGCGATCGGAATTAATTTTGGAGGTCTGGTGTAGAATTAGGCTTGAATTGGCGAAGTTAGTATTTTGGCGAATTCTTGTTGGTAGGTGAGATTTTGATCCGAGGGTCGGAATAGAATTCTGAGAGTTGCAGTAGCTTCGTTAGGTGAATTGGGATGTGTGTGCAAAATTTTAGATGATTCGGAGGTAATTTGGTCGGATTTTTGATCGAATGCGAGTTTCGGAAGAATTGGAAGAACTTAGGCTTGAAATTGATGAGAATTGAGGATTTTTGTGTTGTTAGATGTGTTTTTAGGATTGGAACAAGTTTGAATAGGGTATTGGACCATGACTGTGCTTTTGGTTGAGGTCCCGGGGCCTCGGGATGAGTTTGGATGGTTAAACGGGAAGTTTTAGAGTTGCATATTGCTGAAGAGTTGCTGCAACTGGTATTTTCGCTCATGCGGGTCTTGGACCACAGAAGTGGAGGCGCTTAAACAGAGTATTTTACCGTAGAAGCGGTCCATGGTTTGGTAAGGTAGTTCCGCAGAAGCGGAACATTCTTCGCATCAGCGGGTCCGCAGAAGCGGACGTGTAATCGCAGAAGCGATTTTGATCTTGAGAGGAAGTTCCGCAGAAGCGGTTTTGGACTTTTAATGAATGTCCGCAGAAGCGGTCCCTCACAAGCGGAAGCGGGACCGTAAAAGAGAAAATTGACCTGGGCAGAAGGGTTTTTATTGAATATTTCATCCGCGAGCTTGGGATATTTTCCAGTATTGTTGGGCGACCTTGAGAGCTTTTGGCGAGAATAAAAGAGAGTTTTGACTGGGAATCGATTGGAGGTAAGTCCCTTGGCCTAAATACATGAGATTATGATAAATCTAACATAGAAATTGGTTGAAATTCATCAAAAGGGGGTAAAGCTAGGGCTTGAAAATTTGTAATTTGAAGGATCAAATGGACTCCGATTTTGGTAAATTTGATATGTATGGACTCGTGGTGAGACGAGAAATCTGGTGATGTGAATTTTGCAATTTTTCGAGAAGTGAACTCGGGGCTCGGGTTTTGCTAGTTTCGAGATTTCTATTATTTTTCGATTGTTTTCGATTGGGTATTGTTCCCTTAGCATATTGTGATGTATTCGCTCTGATTTTGGTTAGATTCAACGCGCATGGAGGCCGATTTGAGGGGCAAAGGCGTCACGAGCTAGAGATTTCACTAGTTCGAGGTGAGTAATGACTGTAAATGATAGTCTGAGGGTTTGAAACCCCGGATTGGCACATCATAGTGCTGTATTGAGGTGACTTACACGCCGGATAACGAGCGTGGGGTAGAGCACCGTTGGGGATTGTGACTTGGTCCGTCCCGATTAATGAACCTACTACGTATTTGACTGAAACTATTTGTTATCATCATAATTTGGGCTGATTGCCATGTTTGGGCTTCTTGCCAACTATGTGAATCCTTCAGGGATTGATATCACTGTTTTCGCATTACTTTGCATATTATTTGATTTCGGTCCAAGGTTTTAATACTGTTTTGTAAACTCAGCCGTTTTTCTAAGATTTGAAAACTTAAACAGTATTTTATTGACGTTTTGAGCTGAGAACTATTATTTTAATATTGCCCAAGTGGCTTATGTGCATTTCTGGACTGAGCATGGATCGGAATGCGCACCGCAGCAGTGTTATGGTGATTTCTGGATATATGGATAGCTCGGGTTGTGCGCTGCAGCGGTATTATATTGATATTGAGGCCGAGAGCCTGGTTGGTGCCACGAGATGGCTTGATTATTTGCGCTTGGGCTGTAGGAGCCCCTCCGGAGTCTGTACACACCCCAGTGAGCGCCATCAATGTTAAATATATAGATGGCTCGGGCTGCACGCCGCAGTAGGTACCGGAGTGTACCGTCATATATATTGCACTCATGCATTTGTTCCCTTTTGTATTATCTATCATGACATTCCAGCACTCGGTTTTCATTGGCATCCATGCTACTTCTTGCATGGTTTACCTGTTACCCTGGTGTTATTTGTTAATGGAGTGATGTGCCCGAGGGCCTGACTTATGTACTGACTTGCACTATCTGTTTTGCATTCATTTGCTTAACTGTTAGAAAAAGATATTTTAAAAGAGTTTTAAAATTGAGTCCAGATATTTTCAAAGATTTCACGGTTTCACTATTTTCTCAAAGGGTTACACTGTACTATATGGCATGATGACTTGCTTTACGCGATTTTTTGCTGCTCAGTTATTATTTACCTTTATTACTTACTGAGTTGGAGTACTCAGTTTACTCCCTGCACCTCGCGTGCAGATGCAGGTATTGGTTTACCCGGTAGCGGGTTTGAGTTGGTTGAGGATTTGCTATCGTAGCTGAGCAAGATGACCGACAGAGTTCGCGGCATCGTATTTCTTCCTTTGATTCTAGATTTTATTTTATGTATTACAGGCTTGTAGTTGACTTAAAAATCCTTCTAGATGCTCGTGACTTGTGATACCCCAATTTCGGGCTGAGCCGGGGTGGGTTCCCTGTTTTATTACGTCAAGGTGACCGACAGCGTTCGCGGCACCGAATTTCTTCCTTTGATTCTAGATTTTATTCTATGTATTACAGGCTTGTGGTTGACTTAAAAATCCTTATAGATGCTCGTGACTTGTAACACCCCGATTTCGGGCTGAGCCGGGGTGGGTTCCCTGTTTTATTACGTTTATTCCGCAATATGATTTCATTATCTATGATT
>MU701593.1:31999-87804 GCA_026770625.1 Nicotiana glauca | reverse complement strand
TATATATATATATATATATATATATATATATATATATATATAGAACACACATGCATGCTTTGTAGTACTATTCATCCCTTGTATTACAAATGTATTAACAACATACATTTATATTATTTAGATAGTAAATACAAAAGTAATTTTTAATTTTGACCATTGTTGACCTGAATAGAGATCAACTTTGGTCGCTAATTATACGTGAATTTAATTTAGCGACCAAAGTTGGTAGCTAAATTTAAATCAGATTTATTTGTATTTTATATGACTAATGGGCTAATTAGCCCCCTTACTCTGTCTTTGAACTTAATTGTAACTAAGATGCCCCTTTGTTCATGATCATGAAGTATGACCAAGAACTACCACGTTAATTAATTACTAATAGTACACAAATTATGTTGTGTCATCAACTAATTTGTTTCTGTGAGGAAATAGATGATCGATCCTATGGGTCTTTAGCATGGAGCCTTGCCTAGAGATGAACTCTCCAGCTGTAGCCACAATTCTGCGCGTTAGGAGAGAATTTCTACACATGATCAGTTTTTAAGCAGTTTGAGAAATGAAATTCATGTAATGACCAAAAGAAACAATTTGGAATGACAATTGCCAGAGAAGTCTCGGCATAGTAGTTACCAAGTTAAGGTGGACGTTGTAATCTATTGCAGCGTGGGCTTATATCCAACTTTTATGTGTTAGCATTGGTTAGTGATAATTTGTACTCCATATGAGAAGAGGTATCGATTTCTTCCACGTAGATAACATAATTAGAAGAAAAAAGACGCACTTTTTAAACAGTGAAAACTGTCTGAATTTTTTTGTACAGAGAAAATCTCATATTGGAGGGATATTTGGACACCTGGCCTAAAGTATAGAGATATTACTATTTTAAACGTGTACCTGATACAAATTGCACTACCCTAATACATTGACACTTGCAAATATAAATAAGTTCACATAAATAAAGATTATGGCTATTGAAGACATCAGAGGTGTCCAATAACTGTTGTTAAACACTCACGCCCGCACCAAAACAGCATATCATTGTTCTTTCTCTTCTAAAACTCATAATATTCACAACTGATTAATTTTGAGAAAATTTAAAATGTTGATTGTACATGTCAAAATCTGAACCAGAACGAACAAAAGTCAATCAAATCGAGGTCAAGCATAGAATATATATATATAGTGATTCAGTTACGGTTGAGGTCGAGCACTTAATTCGGCCTGAACAGCTAGTTCAATACTTGGATATTTTAGAGGAATATTCTGTAGAATATTCCAAGAACTTAGGTATTTCAGTTAAGGACAGCTAGGTAAGGAAAGTGTTTGGTATAAATATCATGAGAGAGTATGACATGAGGGGGCTGGGAAGAACACACACCGATAAATATATACATTTCTCAAAAGATGATGAGGTTCTCTAACCTCAGGCTCCTCGCCAATAAAGGAGATAAGAGCTTAGAATCTCGGTATTCATCTGTAATTTTATTTGATCAAATGTACGGAAGTCGGTCTTGTTCGAGAATGATGATTCTTTTCCTTTATATATTCTTCGTTATCATTTGATATTATTGGAGTAAATCATCTATTTCTTATATTGTGGATTTAATCGCAACTGTAATTAAATTTTATGTTCAGTTATGCTTGTTTATTCCTATCTTCTATCTCAGATGTAGAATAAATTATCTCTGGCTAGGATTTGCCCCAAATCTTTTTATTTAATTAATTAGTTTAACAAAAAGACCTAGTACTTTTTAGTCAAACATTGTTCTCTTGAATTTTGATTAGTTTTGATGAAACATGGATTACATGAGCTGTTAGTGAGAGATTAGTTGGTCGTTAATGTTAATAGTCAGGGGGAGATTATTATTACTGTAATTAGTTAGTTAGCGCACATAGGTATACACGTGTGTATTAGTTAGGAGGTTAGAAGGACATGTGTATATAGTTAGTTAGTTGGGGAATGTAACAGTAGACCTTATTCTTCATTTTCTAATGCATTACAGGGCTCAGCTCTTCTTTCTCTTCTCTCTCAATTCTGCTTCGTAGGGTTTCATATCAAATGTATGATTTGTTCATGGTATCAGAGCACGATCGCAATTGCAGTTGAATTCGAAGATCCTGTTGAATTTGCAATAATTTCAATTGTGAATTACAGTTGAGAGTGAGATTCATCAATGGGGGAAAAACAGATCTAGATCACAACCACTTTCTTCACCTATCGGATACTACCGGAGCTCCGATCATCTCAATCCAGTTGACTGGTTCAGAAAATTACTCCACCTGGAGTCGTGCGATGGAGATCAAGTTGTTAGGAAAGAACAAGCTAGGTCTAATCAACGGAGCTCTGAAGAAAGGAGATTTTTCTACTGGACTAGGTCATCAGTGGGATAAATGTAATGCTATTATCCTAGGATGGATTATGAGTTCTGTTTCGAAGGAACTGATTACTGGAATTCTGTATGCGATGGATGCGAGAAAAGTGTGGGAAGGTCTGAAAAATCAATTTGATAAGGTAAACACATCACGAGTTTATCAGTTGCCGAAGGCCATAGCGATGACAACTCAAGGGACAGACAGTGTCTCAGTTTATTTTTCTAAGTTTAAAAATTTGTGGGACAAATTTGATAAAATGGTTCCTCCGCCATGTGACTGTGCTATATCAAAGATTTTCATCGAGTTTATGGAAAAACAGAAGGTGCTGAAGTTTCTAATGGGGTTGAATGACAAGTATGAACAGGCTCGTAGTCAAATCCTCATGACTAGCCCAACACCTAGAATCAATAAAGCATATGCAATGCTTATTGAAAGAGAAAGTCAAAGATCAGTGACTAATGCTCCTATTGTGGGTGGGGAAACTGACTTAACTGCATTACTAGCTAGTAAAAGAGGTAATCACCAGAATTATCAAAGGCCAAAGAGGAACTGGAATGTACAATGTGATTTCTATCATATGAAGGTTCATACAAAGGAAGGATGATACTAGATAATTGGCTATCCACAAGACTTTAAGAACAAGAAGAAAGGTGTATATAATGTACAGGTAAAAAATCTTAATCCCAATCTTGCAGGTATGGATGATAGAGAGGAAGATCTACCAGAAGCAATGAAGGAAAGAAACTGGCATAGGGCACCTCAACTTACAGCTGATCAATATGACCGGATCATGAAGTTACTCAACAAAGACTACTCCAAGGATGCAATGGCAAATATGGCAGGTACAACCTATTCTTTTATGGCTAAGGTGTCAACAGGTAACTGGATAGTTTATACAGGAGCAACTAACCATATGGTAGCTGATTTAAGGATGTTAACAAATGTTAAAACTATTAGCCCCACTAGAGATAAGAGAGTTCACTTACCTAATGGACACTGTACTATTGTGTCACATGTTGGAAACTATAAGATCACAGAAATAGGGGAGATGCAGGATGTGTTGTATGTACTAGAGTTTGCATACAATCTTCTTTCAGCATCCAAGATAACAAGGGACTTACATTATTTTGTCTCTTTCTTTCCTGATTTTTGCCTATTCCAGGACCTCTCAAGTGGGAAAGTAGGGGGGATTGGTAAAGAGAAGGACGGACTCTACCTACTATTTCTAAGAACTTGCCACATACCACCAGTCAAAGGGTTAAATGTACAGACAATAAAGGAGGACATAGCTCTATGGCACAAAAGATTAGGACATGCATCTGGAGGATCCTTGAAAGAAATTCTGGGATGTAAGTTGGAGGATTGCAAATCTGTAATAGATAGTTGCGCTATATGTCCAATGGCTAGACATGTGAGACAGTCTTTTCCATTGAGTAGTACTAGAACAACTAATATTTTTCAGCTATTACATTTAGATGTGTGGGGACCTTGCAGTGTGTCCACTTTTGATGGTATTAGGTTCTTTCTCACAATTGTAGATGATTACTCTCGTGTGACTTGGATTTTTCTCTTGCAATCTAAAAGTGATGTCATAATTGTCTTTAAGTCATTTCTTAAGCTAATACAAACACAGTTCAATGGAAAGGTGCAAACAATTAGAACTGATAATGGTGGAGAGTTTGTAAATTCAGCTTTGCAGGAACTATACACATCCATGGGAATAGTTCATGAGAAGACATGTGTTTATAGTAAAATGGTGTAGCAGAGAGAAAGCATAGACATTTGCTTGAGGTTGCAAGAGCACTTAAATTTCAAGGACATATACCTATGAAGTTCTGGGCATACTGTATTTTAATAGCAACATATGTTATTAACAGGCTGCCATCACAGTCACTTGATGGTAAGTCCCCATATGAGGTGTTCTTTAACAGGAAACCATCAGTTTCTCACTTGAAAACATTGGGTTCTCTTTGTTTTGCAAGTGTTCTACCTAGAACTGATAAATTTGCTAGTAGAGTAGTTAGGTCTGTTTTTACGGGATATTCTGGTGTCACTAAAGGATATATCCTATATGACTTGGATAGGGATAGATTTTTTGTCAACAGAGATGTGGTGTTCAAGGAATACACATTTCCTTTTCAAGATACAACTGGTGATCCTAGGAACCAAGTCAAGCCTGTTATCACTAATGTTTTTAGTCTTGAAGATACAAATGCAGGTGAGCCTGATGTTCGAATTGCTGAATAGCTGCATATTCAAGATAATCCTACAAATGATATTGCATAGCCCTCAGACAACTTTGAACCAGATCTGCACAATACAATGGGTTCTGAAACTCAACATCATACCATTATTGATAGTTCTTCACCTATAATCCCTGACTTAGTGGGGATACTTTCAGAAGCACCATCTATATCTCTTCATGATCTTCATAAAGGAGAGACACATCATGATACCTTATGAAGGTCACAAAGGGAGTCCAAAGAGCCAGTTTGGTTGACAGATTATGTGATTACAAGAAAGTTAGGGAAATTTACCTTATATCTCATACATAATCATGTCTTATATGCTCAGTTATCACCTTCATATTAGGCTTATCTGGGAGTGTTCTCTTCTATTGTTGAGCCTAACACCTTTCAAGAAGCTTCTAAGGACTCTAGATGGGTAGAAGCTATGAAAACTGAGATTCAAGCTCTACAAGACAACAACACTTGGGACCTAGTTCAGCTACCTCAAGGAAAGACACCTATAGGTTGTAAATGGGTCTATAAAGTCAAGCTTAAGGCTAATGGAGATGTGGAGAGTTTAAAAGAAAGACTAGTAGCCTAAGGATACAATCAGAGAGAAGGTCTTGATTACAATGAGACTTTTTCTCATATAGTGAAGATCACCACTGTCAGAACTGTTCTTTCCTTAGTAGTCATGCATAATTGGGCAGTCTAACAACTAGATGTCTACAATCCCTTCATGCAAAGAGATCTACATGATAAAGTGTACATGCATCTGCCACAAGGTTTTACAAGTCATGGGGAGTCTAGATTGGTGTGTAGACTTGTAAAATCTCTCTATAGATTGAAACAGGCAAGCAAGCAATGGAACTTGAAACTCACAGAGGCATTGTTACAGGCTGATTTTAAGCAAAGTAACCTAGATCATTCTTTATTCATCAAGAAGAAAGGAGCAGATATAGTGATAATACTAATATATGTTGATGATATGCTAGTGACACGAAACAACTTGGAGCTGATTTAAGCCACCAAAATCTTCTTGCAACAAGCCTTCAAGATCAAAGATTTAGGTGATCTGAAGTTCTTCCTTGGCATGGAGTTCAGCAGATCAGCCAAAGGCATTTTGATTAATCAGAAGAAGTATGCATTGGAGATAATATCAGACTTGGGGTTGAGTGGAGCAAAACCAGCCTGGACTCCAGTAGAAACAAGTGTTAAGTTGACAGTTCCAAAACTAGACAGACTTATGGGAACAACAGAGGACCAAATGCTGGAAGATGTAGGCCAATATCAGAGGCTGATTTGAAAGTTGTTATACCTAACCATGTCCAGGCCAGGCATTGCATTCCCAGTGCAAACTCTCATCCAGTTCATGCAGCAGCCAAAAAGGTCGCATTGGGATGCAGCTATAAGAATAGTGAAGTATATTAAAAGGGAACCAGGTCTGGGAATCTTGTTGAGCAGTAAAAAATCAAGTGAGATCATTGTATTTTGTGATGTTGATTGGGCCTCGTGTCTTAATACTAGAAAGTCAGTGTCTGGATATCTAGTCAAACTTGGAGAGTCTCCAATCTCATGAAAGTCAAAGAAGCAGAATACAGTTTCTAAAAGTTCAGCAGAAGCTGAGTATAGAAGCATGGCAAGTGGAGTTTCAGAGGTAGTATGGTTGACAACATTGTTAAGCGAGTTGGGAGCAGAAGTGAAACTTCCAGTGCACATATACAGCGATAGCAGGGCTGCAATGCAGATAGCAGCAAATCCTGTGTTCCACAAAAGAACAAAGCATATAAAGATCGACAGTCACTTTATTATACAGGGGATACAAGAAGGACTAATAAAGACTCAGTACATCCCTTCAAAGGAGCAACTAGCAGATATCCTGACTAAAGGGTTAGGAAGACCACATCATGAGTATTTGGTTGGCAAGCTGGGAGTTCTCAATATCTTTGCACCCACCAGTTTGAGGTGGAGTGATGAAACAGGGATTACATGAGCTGTTAGTGAGGGATTAGTTGGTTGTTAATGTTAATAGTTAGGGGGAGATTATTATTAGTGTAATTAGTTAGTTAGCACACATGAGTATACACTGTCTATTAGTTAGGAGATTAGAAGGACATGTGTATATAGTTAGTTAGTTGGGAATGTAACAGTAGACCCTATTCTTCGTTTTTTAATGCATTAGTGCTCAACTCTTCTTTCTGTTCTCTCTCAAATCTGCTTCGTAGGGTTTCATATCAAATGTATGATTTTTTCAAGTTTCGAACCATTTGAAAAGAATCCTGATACCGGCACTCAGCAACACATAGTGCGATATACGTTCTTTCAAGATAGCCACTGCAGAGTACTAATTTACTTGTTTTAATATCTGCATATTTCCCAGCACTATGTGGTACTGCAGAGTTCTAATTTAATTGTTAATTTATTTGTTTTCTGCATATTTCTTAGGACTCCTTACAGGGCGGATCGGGCGAATATTTATACTTAATGCTTTGACTTATCAGTTATCGGCTTTTAAATATACTAATCTGTTAGCCAATCGATAAGATATTGGACAGTTTGGTATTGAATTAGCAATTATCTATCGATTGTCAGACAGTTTATCGACTAAATCTAAAAACAACGGATCTGTATTTTAATCTCAATTAAGTCTTCTTTGTCCCCTCGATCTCGATCTGTTTGGTCTTCCAAGTCAACAAAAGGGTTTCATCTCTTTTTCTGCTAATAGTTGTTGATTAGCAATGGATTATCAACCTGTTAAGCAAGTTAGTTGGGCTTTCTTCGTGGATGAATGTTGTTAGTCTATAGCAGGTTCAACTGACAAGAGTAGGTTGCCCATGACCAGCACCCCCACCTACAATCTCAGGATCAAGGGCTCGAGTCATCAAAGGAGCAAATAGCTCCAATAAAAGGGATCAAAAGGGAGTCAAAGAAGAGGGGAATAAAAAAAAATGGCAGGTTCAACTCAAATTCAGTGTTGTTAAGTATTGTAAAACAAAATTAGAAAGAGTCTTTGGGAAAATTCTGACATATTGAAATCTTTAAATAAAATCCCCTTGATGCTTCAGAAGTTCCAAATCGCAAGGTAACTGGGAGGTGTAGCATGCTTTCTGGCATCAGACGCTAAAAATTTGAGTGAAGATAAATTAATTCTTTGGACTCAAGAACATATATATTAGTTGGGGAAAAAAACATTTGTGAGAAGTGAATGGGGCTTTAGCCTTTAGGGTAAATAAATAAACAGTACTTTAAGGGTAGAAATATAAATATAATAATTCTTAACAAGTTAACTCGATAAGAAAATTGAATAATCAGTCTTCAAAGAAATAAATTGTTAATTATAAAATTCAATCAGTTCATCAATTGTTAATTCGATAATTCGATATCAATAAATCAATAAGCTATTTTTACGATTGGCTTATCAGTTACGATTCCATTCTGAATAGTCCTACTATTTCTCGATACTATATTGCTTAATTTGTGATGTTATTTTTTCGCGAAATTGGTACTCCCTCCGGTCCAAAATAAGTAATTTTTTGGTCTTTTTTTATGGTCCAAAATAAGTGATTTTTTCAGATTTCAAGAATGAATTAATTATTTTTTTCCTACGTTGTCCTTGGAGTAAATAGTGTTGGAATATGTGTTAGGAGTGTTTATGTGAGATAATAAAGATTAATATGGTCAATTCTATTACTAATCAATATTAAAAGATAAATTTTTTAATTTATGTGAAAATATAAAAAAATCACTTATTTTGAACCGGAGAAAATAATAGATAAAGAGTACGAATACTCGAATCAAAGAAAAAGAAGAAAACCAAAGATATGGAACAATTTCCATTGGAACACAAACAGTGATTTTTCTTCCTACTTTTAGGTTAGGCGAAATAATCAAGCCCCTTTGTCTTTTATCAGTGGGACAGTCATTTTACCAGCGCGGGTCCCACTTAAACTCCGCTAAAGTTGACGGTCTCGGGTTGATGACACATGCATGTATGACATGTCGTAATGATGTCCACAAGTCCACATACGTTTTTGTCTACAGATTACATGTACTTATAAAACTACTAATTACGTACTTAATACATCGTATACAATAGTTGTACATAGCGACAGACGTAGGAACCCCACAGTTACAGCTAGGCCAGTGGTAACACTCATTACTTTCCCAAGTACGAATTAATTTGTACACGTCGGAGTACTACTTTCCAGATTGTTAATTATGTCTACTCCCTCATTCATTCTGCTGTTTCGCTACGCGCTTCAATAGAGACTTCTCACTCCACACGCGCAGTCCCATTTAAGTTTGGCAAAATACCTTAAACCGGTTGGGCTCATACCCGTCCAAAGGCTCAATGGTTTAATCTTATTCTCTTTTGGTTTTCATTTTTATTTGGAATTGGATTCGGCTTATTCATATTTTGAGTGGATTTGGTTTTAAGAGAAACCACCACTCATAATCTATATAAATAGGACAACTTTGGAGAATTATTCTATGCTCATTGATACAAGTCTTTGAAAGACTTAAGCACATAAGAGTAATTTTTGAGAGAGAAAGTCAAGAGAGAAGAAAAATATTTGTTTTACCGTAGATTTTTATTCCAACCAACCAGCATTCAAATCACATTTACCGATTCGCTAACCGTTGGATCGGGCTGAAATTTTGACTGAGTGTTTGTAACATTTTGATCTTGGATTTGAACGGTGGAGATCGGATTTGGAGGCTCGTAACATTTGATTTCGAGCCTCGAACAATAGCTTTATTTTTGTTGTTACTCTTGTTGCTATTGTGCTCCGTGTTGGGCACTTGTGGTGTAGCCAATTTGGAGAACTTTTGTAACCCTCTTATTGTTATAGTGAAACTTTTTTGGATCTTTGTGATCCCGTAGTTTTTACCTTCGATTTGAAGGGTTTTCCACGTTAAAATTTGGTGGTCTTTATCTTCTTTATTTTCGGGTTTGCCTCTTCCTCGACATAACAGTGGTGTTAGAGCCTTGGTTATTTATTCGGGTTGTTATGGAATGGAGTTGAATATGAGCAAAACGGTATGTTTAAATGGGAGAAATTATAATGTTTGGAGAACCAAGATGAAAGACTCATTATTCGTGAAGAAAATGCATCTACCCATTTTTTAGTTCATAAATCTAAGAGTATATCTAATGAAGATTGGGATTTCGAGCACCAAAAAGTATGTGGATATATACGATAACGAGTTGAAGATAATGTTCGAAACCATATTGTGAACGAGATACATGTGATATCATTGTGTGAAAAGCTAGAGAGTCTTTATGCTTCAAAAATCGGGAACAACAAATTATTTCTGCTAAAGCAATTGATGACCTTTATATACAAGGAAGGAAGCCCTGTCCTTGATCATATAAATAATTTTCAGGGCGTCCTTGATCAGCTATCTGGAATGGGAGTTAGTTTTGATGATGAGATACAAGGACTTTGGCTTCTTAATATTCTACCAGACTCTTGGGAAACTCTTCGTGTTCCTTTGACAAATTCAGCTCATGGAGGTAAGATGACCATGGAATATGCCAAGAGTAGTCTGTTGAACGAGGAAGTAAGGAGAAAATCTCAGGGTTTATCCTCACAAGCAGATATCTTGGTTACAGAAGACCGAGGGAGAGATAGAACAACAGGCTCAAGGAATAGAGGTAAAAGTAGAAGTAAGTCAAGGTCGAAATACTATAATATTACATGCAACCATTGTGGCAAGAAAGGACACATCAAAAGTTTTTGCAGCAAGTTGAATCAAGACACTAGAGAAGGAAAGAAAGCTAAAAATAACGAGAACAATGTTGATGATATTGTTCGAGATGACCTTCTTTTTTATTATGATGAAAATGTCATCAATTTGGTATCTTATGAGAAGAGCTGGATAGTAGATTCTAGAGCTACCTCACATGTCACACCAAGAAAAGATTTTTTTCTCATCTTATACTCATGTTGATTCTGGAGTGTTAAACATGGGCAATGACAGTGAAGTTAAAGTTTTTGGTGTTGGCACAGTTTGTTTGAAAACTAATAATGGTTCAACATTAGTTCTTCAAGATGTCAAGCATGCTCCAGACTTTCCTTTCAATTTGATCTCCGCAAGAAGATTAGACGATGAAGGTTACCATAATGCTCTCTTTAATGGCCAATAAAAACTCACCAAATGCTCGTTAGTAGTGGCTCGAGGAGTCAAGTCTGGTCAATTATATGTGACACAAGGATCTATTCTTAATGACTCCATAAATCTGGTGGAAAGTGATACTTAATCAGAATTGTGGCACCGAAGACTGAGTCATATGAGCGATAGGGGGATTATGTATTTGGCTAAGAAAAGTTTGCTTTCTGAATTGAAACAAGCAAAGCTGAAAAGGTGTATCCATTGTTTAGCTGGCAAGTAGAAAAGGGTTTCTTTTCATAGCCATCCTCCTTCAAGAAAATCCGAATTATTGGAGTTAGTACACTCTGATTTGTGTGGTCCTTTTAAAGTAAAGTCAAAAGGTGGTGCACTTTACTTTGTGACCTTCATTGATGATCATTATCTTAAGCTCTGGGTGTATCCTTTGAAATCCAAAGATCAAACAATCGGCGTGTTTAAGGAATTCCAGGCCTTAGTTGAGAGACAAATGGGGAAGAAATTAAAATGTATTCGCACTGAAAATGGTGGTGAATATTGCGGGCCATTTGATAACTATTGCAAGGAATAAAGAATTCCTCATCAGAAAACTCCGCCCAAGACGCCTTAATTGAATATTTTGGTAGAGAGGATGAATAGAACTCTAGTTGAGAGAGTTAGATGCTTGCTTTCGGAAGCTAAACTTCCAAATACATTTTGGGCGGAAGCACTTAATACTGTTGCCTATGTTATCAATTTGTCTCCTGCAATTTCTTTGGATGGTGATGTTCCAGACAGAGTTTGGTTTGCCAAAGATGTTTCTTATGATCACCTGAGAATTTTTGGATGTAAAGCTTGTGTGCATGTTCCTAAAGATGAGAGATCAAAACTGGATGTCAAAACTAAGCAGTGCATCATTATCGGTTATGGTCGAGATGAGTTTGGGTATCGTTTTTATGATCCAGTTGACAATAAAATTATTAGAAGTCGTGATGCAATATTCTTTGACGATCAAACTATTAAAGATATTGAAAAAGCTGAGAAGATAGATTCTCAGAGTAATGAGAGCTTAGTGGATATTGATCCAATTTCAATTGCTAAGTCACCTATTGCATATGAAGGAACCCAAGACAATGATGGAGATAATGATCAAGATCAAAATGATCATCATGGTGTAGATGTTATGAATGCTCTAGTTGATGAAGTTGTGGTTGATCAGCAACCAATTCCTGCACAGGTAACTACTTCAAATGCTCTTGAAACCTCTTTTAGAAGATCTACAAAGGAGAAGCAAAAATCCATGCGCTATCCTCCTGATGAGTATGCACTTTTTACTGACATGGGAGAACCTGAGAATTATGATGAAGCCATGCAAGATACTTACAAAGATCAGTAGATCAAAGAGATGGAACATGACATGAAGTCATTCCATGAGAATGGCACATATGAGTTATGAAATTGTCGAAAGGTAAGAGAGCTTGATCTAACAAATGGATATTCAGAATAAAACAAGATAATCATACCTCTGCGACTAGATACAAGGCGAGGTTAGTTGTTAAAGGTTTTGGCCAGAAGAAGGGAGTTGACTTTGATGAAATTTTCTCCCGTATTGTGAAGATGTCTTCTATTCGTGTGGTCCTAAGCTTAGCTGCAAGTCTAGATTTAGAGGTTGAGCAGATGGATGTCAAGACTGCTTTTCTTCATAGTGATTTAGAAGAGGAAATTTATATGGAGCAACCTGAGGGTTTTGTAACTAAGGGAAAAGAAAATTATGTCTGCAAATTGAAAAAGAGCCTGTATGGATTGAAACAAGTTCCAAGGCAATGGTATTTGAAGTTTGAATCTGTCATAGAAGAACAATGGTCCAAGAAAACTTCTTCAAGACCACTGTGTATTCTTCCAGAAGTTATCTAATGATGATTTTATTGTTTTATTGCTTTATGTGGATGACATGCTTATTATTGGCAAGAATAAATCTAGAATTGCAGTCCTTAAGAAGCAGTTGAGCAAATCGTTTGCGATGAAGGACTTGGGGCCAGCAAAGAAAATCTTGGGCATTCAAATTCACCGACACAGAGATAGAACGGAGTTATTTTTGTCCCAAAAGTAATACATTGAGAAGGTACTCGAGAGGTTCAATATGACAGATGCAAAAGTGGTTAGTACTCCTCTTGCTAAACACTTCAAATTGAGTATTAGTCAGAGTTCATCTACTGATAAAGAGAAAAAGGAAATGTCTCATATTCCTTACTCTTCTGCCGTTAGTAGCTTGATGTATGCTATGGTTTGCACTAGACCAGATATTGCACATGCCGTTAGTACTGTTAGTAGATTCCTTTCTAATCCTAGAAAAGAACATTGAGATGTAGTAAAATATATATTAAGGTATTTGATAGGTACTGTAGATTTGAAGTTGTGCTTTGGCAATGGCAAGCCTGAACTTATTTGTTACACAGACTCTGATTTAGGAGGCGATCTTGATAATTCAAGATAACACTTCCGGTTATTTGATCACTTTTGCAGGGGGAGTTGTTTCTTGGCAATCTAAACTACAAAAGTGCATAGCTCTATCCACCACAGAAGCCGAATATATTGCTGTCACAGATGGTGTCAAAGAACTATTATGGATGAAGGAGTTTATTAATGATCTTGACTTTGAGTAGCCAAGGTACATCTTATTTTGTGATAATCAAAGTATTATCTGTCTCACCAAGCACTCCACTTTTCATTCTAAGACCAAACATATAAATAAAAAGTATCATAGTATAAAAATGGCCATGGAAGAGAAATTATTTGAGGTTGAAAAGATACACACTGATGAAAATCCTTTGGATATGCTGACAAAGGCGGTGGTTACAGATAGACATGAATTTTGTAGAAAATTGGCAGGCATGAAGCCTGTCAATAGTTCCTTTACTTAAAGACACATTTGGCCCCTTGGCTGGAGGGAAATTTTGTTGGGGTCATGCCCATGTTGTCCAGCCAAAGGCTCAATGGCCTAATCCTATTCCCTTTTGATTTTCATTCCTATTTGGAATTGGACTCGGTTTATTCCTAATTTGAGTGAGTTTTGGCTTTAAGAGAAAGTATCACTCATGATCTATAAATAGGACAACCTTGGAGAATTATTCTATGCTCATTGATACAAGTCTTTGAAAGACTTAAGCACATGAGAGTGATTTTTGAGAGAGTTTTCATCAAGAAAGAAGAAAAATATTTATTTTGCTGCAGATTTTTATTCCGACCATCCAACATTCAAATCACATTTACCGATTTGTTAATCGTTAGATTGAGTTGAAATTTTTATTAATTATTTGTAACATATTGGTTTTGGATTTGAATGGTGGAGATCGGATTTGGAGGCTCATAGAATTTGATTCGAGCCTCAAACAGTAGCTTCATTTTTGTGATTATCCTTTTTCTTCAATTGATTAGTTGTTGCTCTTGTTGCTATTGTTGCTCCGTATTTGGCACTTGTTGTGTAGGTAATTTGGAAAAATTTTGTAACCCTCTTATTGTTATAATGAAGTTTTTTTGGATCTTTGTGATCCCGTGGTTTTTACCTTCGATTTGAAGGATTTTTCACTTTAAAATTTGGTGTTCTTTATCTTCTTTATTTTCGGGTTTGCCTCTTCCTCGACATAACAAAACCACCCTTAAACTTGGCGCAGATTATTAGTATCCTCTCCGACTATGCCCGATCTTAATTACCCCCCCTCAACTTGGCCTTTTGAGAGCCATTACCCCACTAGATGTTGATGTGACAAAAAGTGTGGGTGCACTCATCTGCCACGTCGATTTTTCTGTCTATGAGGCATTTTTTTGAAAAATAAAATATTTTTTTACCTTTTTAAGAATAATACTTTTTAGATAAAATTTTCGAGTACAATTCATAATAAAACTTGGATATTAGTATATTATTTAATCTAAATATTTTTATTTGGCCAAAAATAATAAAGTTTTAGTTAATCTTGTTTTGAATTTGACCTGAAAATAAAGATTTATACAATTGAAATAAATAGTCAAATCATTTAAAAAGTTATAAAAATACATCATTTGAAACACTCATTCCCCCTGGGTAAAAACAATTCAGGAACTTAATGGTACTAGAAAAAATATTAAGAATTCACCTTTTATTTGGTATAGCATTATTCAGGGATGAGATATTTATCGCAAAGGTATTAGATGGTTGCTCCAAAAATTATCAAATCTGAGTATTTGGAATAGTAGTTTGATTCATCAATCCCCTCCATTACACCAGTGCATCAATAGTCCTGTAGCCCAACAAGACGAGAGGCTAACCTTTAAAGATATTTGAATTAATAATCAGTGGAACTTATCAAAAATTTTCATAGAACTTCAACCATTCTTGATCAGCAAAATAAAAGCCACCACTCCCAGCTCTAAAAAATGTGACGCTCTTATTTGGTCACTAACCACAAATGATCACTTTGCTAGCAAGTTGTGCTACAACCTATTAGACTCTCAATCAAATAATGGTAAGGATTTTGCTTGAATTTAGAAGATGAATTGTCCAAATAAAATAATATTCTTAATATGAAAATGCTACCATGAGAGACTACATACTAGAAACTACTTAAATCACATTGGTATAAACATTGACCCTACTTGCACTTTCTGCAAGAATCATAAGAAAATCATTACACACATATTCATGCATACACTACCGTAAGAGACTTTTGGCTTCAATTAGGGATAGACATGGAGAGCTGGAACATAATTAGTAATTGGTTAATTAACATTCGTGATTACAATTGTTTAGTAAAAAATGTATCATCAATTGGAAAGATATGTTTCCTTTTGCTATATGGACTATTTGGGTGAATAGAAATAACAACTTATATAATAACACCACAAAAAAAGCATTCTTGCAATATGCTAACAACCAGTCAGTGGAATACAAGCTTCTCACAGACAAAGAAGCTATGCCACAAGAAAAAATCTCCATCTCAATAAAATGGCTTAAGTCAACTTGTAATCATATTAAGCTTATTATCTCCTTTAAAGAGAAAATTTCTCTATGTGCCTTTGAGGGTCTGTTCAGGGACAATAAGGGTAAATGGGCGATTGGATTTCAAGGGTCAGTACCTGGTCTATCTCTTTTGCATGTTGAACTGATGACACTAAGGATAAGCCTACATCTTGCAATGGAACAAGGTTCCACAAACATAGAAGTGGAATCAAACTCTACAGATGTGATTAACAGCTTAGAAAATGGTTACATACCCCTTACCAAAATTATTCATGAATGCAGGTCATTGATGAACAAGGTGAAAGTTCAAACAATCCAGCACAACTTCAGAGAGGCGAACAAGCCGGCACACAAGCTGGCTAAAAATGCTATTTAGGAAAACAATGGCAGGGATCTTGAAATTATCTACTATCCACCATCCTTTTGTAATCGTTGTCTTATCCTATGCCTATGAAGGTTCTATCTACCTAGTTAAGAACATTAGCAAAGATACATGTACCAAGCTTGAATCGTTTGGAAATAAAAATGTCCTACGTCGCATTTGTAATTTCTGTAATAGCCAAGTAGGTAATGTCTTTTTGAACAATGTTAACTATGTAAACTCTATTATGTAATATTTAAATAATAGATCCCTGCTTATCAACAAAAAGAAAGAAGATAAATTAGCACACGTTAAATAAAAAAAAATCAAACATAAGATCATTTCATGGCACATTATAAATAAAGGACAAAGAGTTGACAAGGAGTAGGGTGATGCACTGATGATGGTTGGTGGTGGGTGTGAGCACGTGATTTTTGCCTATACGAATTATTCTCATAAAATTTAAAATAAAATAATATTTTCCTTGTTCGCAATTTTATATATTTTTATGATATTTTTCGTCATTGTTTGCATTTGCATGTGCGTATTTATTTTGTTTAAATTAAGGAAAAAATACAAGAATAAGTTGCATTTTCTTTTGAGATCTAATTTTACAATTAAGA
Organism: Nicotiana glauca; assembly: GCA_026770625.1. NCBI lineage: Eukaryota > Viridiplantae > Streptophyta > Magnoliopsida > Solanales > Solanaceae > Nicotiana > Nicotiana glauca. The sequence continues at coordinate 71,115 of MU701593.1, read as the reverse complement.
TTAATTAAGCAAGTGGTTGTTTTGCAAAAATGAAAAGATTCACAAAAAGTAGCGTAGTTTGCATTTTTAATGTTTAGTATTAAATCCTGTGATTTTCTTTGGTATTTAATTATTGATAATAATTATTATTCAGAGATACTCAACATTTTTAGTTAAAGTGGGTTTTTGTAATTTAATTTAGGATTTTGATTTTAATTGATAAAAGAGGAAGGAAATCAGATTGGGCCATTTTTAATTTAAATCAACCAGCCCAAACCAAATATACACCAGCCCAATACCCATCCCAACCCAGCCTGCCACCAGCTAAACCAAACGATATCGTTTCGGTCACGCTAATTCGGATCGTTGATCTCATTAGATCAGACGGTCCAGTCCGTCTCCCATAATCGGGTCCTCACCCGACCCATTCCCATCAAAGACCGATCCGGTCTCAAAGACGTCTAAACGACGCCGTCTCGTTTAATCAAATGATCCAGGCTGTTGATCTTAATTGATCTAACGGCCTGGATTCGTTCCACCCCCTCGTATATATATTTCCAAATAGACCCCGTCCCCCAAGCCAACCCCCCTTCCTTCGTCTCTAACCTTCAGAGATAAAACATAACACCACTGCCCGCCACCATGCCGAAAATCACCTACGGCGGTGGCCGGCATCCAATTCCTCTCAATGTTACACCACAACTCCCTTTTAACCTCCCCGTTCCAAATCCCCAATCTCTTTCCTTTGAATCTAAGATGAACCCTTCGAATATCCCTTCGAAGGGATGAACCCTAGCATCGCCCTAAAATTCTGCGGTGGCGGCGCCATCTCCAAACAGTCCCAAATCAACACCATATGACCACCAAACTCCCCTCTTAACAAATCTGCAACCTTTCACCCTCAAATACCCTTCCAACTCTTAGAACATTGAATCAAACAATTGAACCCTAAATCCACAAACTCAAAATATAACGGGCATGTGAGGATTTTAGACCGGACTGGACCTTAGTCTTGGGTTTTCGCATGAAAACACAAGATTAAGGTCTACTCCGATCGGAAAATCAAAGGATCTTGCAAAGTTGGTTCGAGTCCGTCGTGAGTTCTCTTTAGGTAATTCTTTTTCTTTAATCTTGTTGTTGGTTCTCTTTAATGTTTTACATCTTTTGTCATTTGTTTCTCCCTTCTCCTTCGGACTTTTTATTTGGTCCAGTTCATCAGTCTTGTTCTTTTTTTAATTGTATGTTAAAAACCTTTTCCCTTTCAAATTGATAAATAGGTTGTTCGTTAGTCTAAATTTGATAGTCAGTTAGATTTTTGTTGAAATTACACGGAATTGCTATTATTTTAGCTTTTATTTGAACCAGTTGGTTTGGGTTTCGAATGTGTTTGGGTCAAATTTGACCCAGGCTGTTCTATCGGATTAAATACCAGGGAGTTTAATGATTAATGAGAAGGTTTATTGATAGTTAACATGATTTGTTCAAATTTAGTAACACAGGGTTAAAGGTTTTTAAATGGCTTAGGATAAGTGGTATGCCAACACTGGTTGTAAGGCACGCCAGGATTAAAATACAGGCTGCCCATACCAATTGAACTAAAATAATGGAAAATGGGAGTAATAGGGAACTGACGCATTGTTTTAGTGTCTTTAGAAGGGGGAAAATCAGATAGTGATGGGGGATTTATTTTCTTAATTGGTTAGTGCTCTTCAGGGCTAGAAAGTGGTTGAGTTTTTGGGTATAAATACAGAGGTATAGAGGGATGTAGAGAGAGAGATTCAGACCCTAAGATGTGAGAAATAGAGAGAGTAAAAGAGAGACTTTGAGAGTGAGACAAATAGAGATATACATACTGGTATTCTGATATACTCACTGATAGATTGAGAGAGTTGGGGAGATTAAAACAAAAACACTGTTTCATTGCTCCTGCTTGATATTTTTTTGAGATTACTCTAGTCCTGGAGCACTTTGGATACATCCGAGGTTTAGAAGAGGAATTGAGTCTGTTTTTAAGGACTAATTTTGTAGTTTCCGGGTTATACTCAAGTGAACTGTTTTAATAGACTGGTCGAGTTTTGTTTTTCTGGGTTTTGAAATTGGTTCTGGATCATTTTCCTGCTGCTGATCTCTATTTGTTGTTGCTGACAATATTTAACATTTGTTCTTCATTTCCAGGTACACTTCTTTGAACTCTACACAATGTAAGGCCAATTTGAAGCATTGAAATGGACAAAGTTAAAGTGATCTTACTTGCATTGTGCTGATTGTCATAGTAACATGATCTGTCATGTAGACTTAGTTTGTTTTCTATATTACATAACTAAATCTTGGAATGATGCTTAATTTGGGACTTTTCAGACAGATATGTTCTAACTTTTGGTTCATTAGTTGCACTTGTTACTACTGGTATGTTTGATTGTTATTAAAGGGGTTCAAAGGGGCGATAATTAGTATTTGTTTATGTTATATTTAGTAATTTCTATAAGGTACAAACATCCCAATAATGTTGTTGGTTTTGGAAATAAAATTGGTTCATTAGTATAGCACTAAGGAAATTGGGTTTGATTAACAGGCATATGCTATACCTTCTACATCTATTATTGACCAGTTGTGAGATTCAATTGTTAATTGTTTGGGTATTGTGAACACTGAAAAGAACCAACTAAACACATAGTTATAAGTTTCGAAGCTTTTAATTCTAGTTTGATGCATCCAAAGAGGATGAATTAGTTCTGAGTTGTGGTTTGTTTCCTTACTGCACATAATTGATTATCTACAAGGGTCGAGTGGTTTTTTTTTAGTATATGTAATTGGCCTTTGTTTTATCTCCAATAGTTATTAAAGTCGAAATTGGAAAAAAATAAAAATTTTGTGGATGCAACACTTCAAAGTTTGCATTCTAGTTGTATGCTAGTGAACCTTGAATGCCGATTCAATCTGATGTTAGTTGTGATGAATTTCAAGTTATCAATACTAGTTCCAGCCCAATACGTCCGATTCTGGGATCTAATGTCCATGTGGGAGCTGCTTAGTTCTCACCTGGGCTCCTTTTTGGGTCCTGGACTGAAATAGTAATTGGTCTATTAATAATTAAATGGTAGGCTTTAGGCTTTTCAAGTTAAGTAGCAGAGTCAAATTAAGGGTCTCTTCAGCGATGGAGATCGTCCTTGTTCGAGTTTGGACTAGAGCTTGGGGCCCGAGTGTCCTTGAATACTGCGATGTTAGTTAATTCATAATGGTAACGAATTAAGTTTTTGGAATAGAGACGAATCCTAATAGCTAATAGTAGTTCATCTTTAGGATGTCCTTTTAAAATAAATTGAGGTGCGCCGCGCCGAAAAAAACTGACAAATTGCGTGGCCCCCTCTAATTATGTCTTTAAAAATATTTTCAACTTGAGGTGTACCATTTAGCTAATTTTCATGGCCCTTACAAAGTTAACAACGCGCTAGTTGCTTTTAGGCACGTTATTTAATAATTCTACCTTCTTAAACTCGGGTGTGCATTTCATGTGACCCAAATCCAAATCCCAAAACGTTAAATAAGATGTGTTCCAGATTGCGGGTGCATTTCATGTGACGCGATCCAAAGACATGTTTTAAATGACGTTCAACATTCTTTAAAATTGAATAAAAGTGTTAAAAGCTAAAATTTGCACATAGATTCAAAATGTTCTAAAATTAGATAATTAAGCTGAATATAACAGTTGAGAGACCGTGCTAAGACCACGGAACCCGGGAATGCCTAACACCTTCTCCTGGATTAACAGAATTCCTTACTCGGATATTTGGTTCGCGGACTGTTAAACAGAGTCAATCTTTCCTTGATTCGGGATTCAATCGATGACTTGAACACCATAAATCTCCCAAGTGGCGACTCTGAATCTGTAATAATAAATCCCGTTTTCATAGTCCTTTAATTGGAAAAACTCCCTTTATTATACCCCTCTCCGTGGGTGTAGTAGTGAAAAAGGAGGTATGACAGCTCTAGCAACTCTACTGGGGACAAGAATCCAGAACTTTTGGTTCAGGGTTCAGAATTCGAGCTTAGAATAATTGTTTTATTTGGCTTTATCTGATTTTGTTACATGTTTGGGCCTAATGTGCTAAGTGTTGCTATTACCACTTTGATATTTCGTGAATTGTATATAAACTTCTATGAAACCCATCTTCTCTCTGAGTCTTCTAAATCATGAAGAAGGGTGCACTTCGTGTGACTTCTTTTCTGTCTAGAGTCCAATCCCATTTTAGAACAAGGTTTGGATAAGTTGCTAAGCCGGTGAAGCTTCTGTATTCTCGGTATGCTGCCTCCCCCTCGGCTCCAGCTGTCCGCTCGGGTAAGCCAGGTCTAGAACAATAAATCCAGGTTTTTTAACCTAGAAAAACAAAGCCTCATACCGGATCCCTAGTAGGAACGCTTGTTTGTATCATGTATATTTGACTTAGGAGACTCAACACAAGGGTTGGGTCTGTCTAGGACAGGTGTACCTAAAATATAAAGACCAATATGATGCATCTTACTTGCTACTTGTGCATCCATTTGCTTTGAATTTGCATGTTGACTGGCTTATAAGGAAAATTTGGGGAAAAGATAATGAGATGGTTGAGAGGGATAAATGCCTACTTTGAAAAATCCAATGTCCAAATAGTGCTGAAACTCTGCCAAATTTTTGAGAAAAAGGAAAAAAAAGGAAAAAAAGGAAAAAAATAATAAAAAAATAATGGGTTTTATTTGCCGATGAAATGAAAAAAGGTTGCATCTGGTTTCCAAAAATAGTCTGTTTATTTATCCGAACTACGCCGGTTTGATTCTCATCGGATGTGAGATACGTAGGCGACCCCCATCGGGTTCAACTTCCCCTTTCTGCAGAAAATAGCCCCAAAACAACAAAAATTTTTAGTATTGTCATAAATAAGTTAGGTGATGCCATTCTTGTCTGAAATAAGCCGAATGTCCCCAAAAGGACGCTGGAAGGCCATTTTTGCCAGAACAACCACCCTGAGTCATTTTTAACGATTAGCAGGCACATCCTTAAAATCTTCCTCCTTGAAGGGCTAAAAGGCCGTATCTGCAAAACCAAGATGTGATTTTTCTTAAAAGTAATACTTTTGAAAAATGATCACTTTTTTCCTTTGGAGTCATTAAATCACCTTAAATAAATATGCAGGATGAGCACGATTAAAATTGAACCCTTCACAGTCCTTAAAGAGATCCCTTTGAAGCTCCATCTGTGGTGGAATGACCTAGGCAAGGGTAGTAGAGAGACGGTGGTGAAAGTTCTGGGCGGTCTCGTTGGGTTATTGAACATCAAGCCGAGGCAGGATATTATTGAAGCATTGATACCTTTTTGGGACTCAACTCGCAATGTGTTTCGGTTCTCAGACTTTGAGCTCACGCCGACTTTAGAAGAGATAGCAGGTTAAGCGGGCCTCAACGGAAACCTGAGGGGTCAATATCCTTTGTCACCAAGACCGGTATCTCCACATCGATTTTTGGATTTACTGAGTATTAGTCGTGATGTTCAGAATGAGGACTTATCTAAAGGATGTTTTGCTCTCATGTTCTTATATCAATGTTATGGTAATCCTTGGGGTTTCGAAGAGCCAAATCTTGGGCTGACCCATGCCGGAAATAGAAACAAATGGGAAGCAAGGCGAGGTTTGGCATTTATAGCAGTATTCTTGGGGGTTATGATCTGTCCGCGCAGAGATGCTAAGATAGAAATGGGCATCGTAGGGATGATCGATGTGGCAATCAAGAAGGCCAACAGCACGGTGGTTCCCCTAATCTTGTCTGAAATCTACTGAGTCTTGACTTTCGACAGGAAAGGAGGAAAATTCTTCCAAGGTTGCAATCTGTTACTCCAACTGTGGACACCTCTGTCATCGAGTGGGATATATGAATTCCGGTTTGACCGGATTAAGTTGCATTGAAAAGTTTGAACAACGAATAACGGGTGTTGGGTTTCCAGAAGGTACTGAAGCTTGGCTTGAACAACTGAGATCCTTAACGTCCGATAAAATTGAATGGGCATTTGGGTGGCTTCCCGTCACTGAAGCAGTGTACATGTCGGCTGGAGAGTGCTATATTCTCTTAATGGGCATTCGGAGTATCCAGCCATATGATCCCCATTGGGTATTGCGACAATCGGGAAGGTTTCAAGTCATCCCCAATGATGAAGACCTGAGCAAACAAGTCATTGAGTTAGGTCCCAGAGCTGCATTTCCAGAGGATAGAATTCGCAAGCTATGGAATGAATGTAGATTTCTCGAGCCCAAAACCATGGTCTGAAATTTAGCTAGAGGCGAAGTGGATCAAAAGTATAATTTCTGGTTCGGGAAAAGATTCCAGATTCCCCAAAGACCTGCTAAGAGAGCCCATGTCCAGCAATTTACTGATGACTCACGAGAACAATGGAGTTGGCTGGAAAAAGAAGAAACTTACAGGGCCGAAATAAGCAAACTGGAAAGACAAGTGATGTACCTGCAATTTGAAAATGGTGTGCAAGCTGCTGCAGACAAGGGGGAAAAAGAAAAGATTGACTCAAACAAATGAGGCTCTCAAGGCTCAAACTCAGAAGTTGAAAATAACTGTCAGGAAGCCAAAAAGAAGTAGGGCTGACAAGAAACTCATGAATAAACTGAAAAGGAAAGCCCTTGAATGCCGAGAGGACATGGAAAAATCTGAAGCTAGCTTGGCAAGAATCCGGGCCAGATGGACAAAGGGTGCAAAAGAGCAGGCACATCATATACAGCAGATGAAGAGGGACTATGAAGGGATTGTCACTGTCCTGAGAGGAAGTATAGTCACTCTCGAAGACCGGATGTTCAGGCAAGCTAGAGAATTCAGAGCAGATAGGAAACACTGTTACAACCTGATGGCGCGGATGGAGGAACAAATGCATAAGTTTCAAGATCAACTCCTTCATAATTCTCGAGTGCTGGAAACCCGGGATCAACAAATAGGACGACTACTGCAGGAAAAGAACAGGATTAGAGAAGAGGTTGCAAACATCGCACATTACATTATTGCAAAATGCCGAGCATGTGAGAACATGACCCGTACCACATTTTTTGCGACAGTAATGACATTCGTCCAACAAATAATGAGCGATTTGGATAGGCTCCAAAGGGATCTCGCATAAAAGCCCGCGGCAAGGCCGAATGATGCCTCACGGGCCCCAAGAAATTTTAAGGCATTAATGTATTCTTAATCTTTGTTTTGAATCTGTATTTTCATATTAAAGTTTGTAAGTTGGTTTCTTTTCAAGTTTGCTTTGTGGTCCTTTCAAAGTTTGTAACTTCTTCCAAGTGTTATAATAAAAGCAGTTTTTTTTTTGTTTGAAAATATTTGGCTACATAGTTTTACATCGGCTAGAACTACGCACGGTCTATTCATGCGGGGACATAATACGTAGGCAATCCACATAAGATTCGACCACCACTTAAAAGAAGAAAAAGAAAAGAAAGAGAAAATGAAAATAACCAAAATAAGGGAAAGTTTGAGAGATTTTAAAAAAGGGGCACAATTGTGAAAAGCCGGAATGATGCACGCAACTGAAGCAAATGCATGATAGAAATGGTTAACTGCCTAGATGCATTGCATCCCAACGTGCGATTGCATATATGTCAAACTCTAAATACTAAAATGTTTGTTTCTTGTCCAGAGAATCCAAGCAGTTAGTTTACCTAGAGCGTACTGGCACATTACCATTATCAAACTAGATCAAAGGGACCAATACCAGTGATCATGTCTAGCCCCGATAGAGAAGGAAGCGCTGAGGTAGAAGAGGTAGACGTGCAAGAGATGAAAGATGAGATGTACAAGTTAAAACAGCAAATGGCTAAGATGTACTAGGCCTGGACGAGGGTTTAGCCACCACCAGCCTATCCTGCTAACCTACTTTCCTCCCAATACTCACACAGTCTCCGGAGCAGCTTGTTTCAGACTTATCCCCAAATTTCCAACATCATCAGGGAACCACCTCCCAAACACCACAAATCCCGAAGACAGTTGCATACCCACCACCAATTACCCTTTTCTTTGTGGAACCTGCACCAGCCCCATTCCACAGGTCTTCCAGTAAGCCTGTATTCCAAAAGCAGGATAATCATTATTACCCTCCCGAACCCACCTTCAAATCACCTGAACCGTACCTTTACCATCCTCAATTTGGTATCTTCTCAGAACCTGAAAAGCAACCTAAGAATCCAGAGCAGGAAGAAATGTTTCGAAAAGTAAAAAGCCAGGAGTAATCTTTCAGGAATATGCAAGGTTTGGGCGGCCAAGTGAGTGTGACGTATAAGGATTTATGTTTGTTCCCAGATGTTCAGCTACCAACAAGGTTCAAGATGCCTAAGTTCGATCTGTATGACGGGCATGGTGATCCGGTGGCTCATTTGCGAGGATTTTGCAGCAAAATGAGAGGGGCGGGTGGAAAGGATGAGTTACTGATAGCATACTTCAGCCAGAGTTTGAGCGGGTTTGCATTAGAATGGTATACATGATAGGAACATGGTAGGTGGTAAACCTGGGATGACTTGGCACAAGCATTTGCCGGCCACTTCCAGTATAATCTACGAATCATTCCAGATCATCTGTCATTGATAAAATTGGAGGAAAAACTAGGAGAGAGTTTCAGGGAGTACGGTTTTCATTGGAGGGAACAAGCTGCAGGGTCGACCCTCCAATGAAAGAAGGAGAGATGGTTGATTACTTTTTGCAAGCTTTGGAGCCGACTTATTTTGGTCACTTGGTGACGGCGATTGGCAAGTCTTTCAATGAGGTTGTGAAAATGGGCGATATGATCAAGGAAGGACTTAAGTCCAACATGATCATGAGTTACTCGGCAATCAAAGCAACCACTCAAGCCATCCAAAACGACACTGGAGGTATATTGGGAAGGAAAAAGAAGGTGGACATCGCAAAAATTGAGTCGAGAGCTTGGCCCCAGGTCCGTCACCTTAACATAATCAACCTCAACCCCACTCTCAAACTTACACTCCATATAACTCACCCCACCACTACTACCCACATCCCGAACCTCATTTTTTCATTCACCATGCCCAAGCATATAACCAACCTCCGGCCCACACCCAATGGCATGCTCCCGCTCCACAGAACAGAAACCCTCCCGGCCAAAGTTTCCGACCTAATCTAGCTTTCACGAGTGACAGGGCAAAGAAGAGGAAAACATTCACTCCATTGGGGGAGCCGTACGTCAGCTTGTTCCACAGGCTCAGACAATTGAACATGATAAGGCCAATACAATCTAAATTGCCAAATCCACCTCCAAAAAACCTTGATTACTCTGTCAGTTGTGAGTATTGTTCAGGTACCTCGGGGCATGATACCGAGAAGTGCTGGCACTTGAAGAGTGCGATACAAGAGTCATTGATACTAATATAATTAAAGTGCAAGCTCCTGAGGCACCCAACATCAACAGGAATCCAATGCCAGCCCACCCAGAAGCGAACATGATTAAAATTGTGCATAAAGGGGGAGAGCCAAAGAAGCCGTCACAGGCCGTAATGACAATTCGGTCCAGTGAGACAAAGAGAATTGAACAACCAACAGGGAAAGGTCAGTGCTCGAGTTGATTGAAAAGAGTGTTGGGCCATCTGCGGTAGTAAATAAGGGGTCTCCAAGCCAGATCACAACGAGACAGGAGAGAGTAAAGATGATTGTGCCAGGAGTAATCAGCAAACCCGTCATAACTTTGGAAGAGGCCCGTATCGATCAAGTTATGATCAAGCCGGTAACCCAATTACCGATAATCAGCAGTAAGGCCATTCCATGGAACTACGGACGGGTGCAGTAATATATAAAGGAAAGGAGGTCAAGGAGGAGGTCTGTGAGGCCCAAAGGTTAACTCGGTCGGGAAGATATTTTGCTCCCCCAGATTTGAAGAAAGCCAAGGATAATTCAGCTTCAGCAAAGAAACCCGTGACCGAAGAGGAAGCAGAAGAATTTCTAAAAAAGATGAAGATGCAGGACTATTCCATTATAGAACAGTTAAAGAAGACACTGGCGCATATTTCCTTGCTTTCATTATTGATCCACTCGGATGAACATTGCCGAGCATTAATGAAAATCTTGAAAGAGGAACATGTCCATGACAAAATTACTGTGAATCACTTGGAGAAAATAGCCAACAAAAACTTCGAAGTGAACAGGGTCACTTTCTCTGATGATGAATTGCCCGTAGAGGGCACGGAACACAACAAGGCCCTTTATCTGGCAGTAAAATATGAGATCTCTATGGTCACACGGGTATTGGTTGATAAAGGTTCAAGTGCGAACATTTATCCTCTATCCACTATGACCGAACTGAAAGTAGAGAATGGGAGGATCCACAAGAACAATATCTGTATGCGAGGATTCGACGGCGGGGTTAAAGACTCAGTTGGGGACATAGTGTTGGAATTGACGATAGGACCAGTGGAGTTTACAATGGAATTTCAAGTACTGGATATAGCTGTCTCATACAATCTGCTATTGGGTCGACCGTGGATCTATGCCGCTAAAGCAGTACCGTCAACTCTTCACCAGATGATCAAGTTTGGATGGGACATGCAGGAGATAATGGTGCACGGGGAAGACAATTTGTAAGCACACAGCGACACCATTATGCCATTTATAGAAATGGAGGATGACAAGGGGCCATGGGTCTATCAAGTTTCAAACACAATGATAGTCGAGAAAGTGCAAGAGGGGAAGTGTATCCCTAACCTGAAGATAACAGCTACATCAGCCATGGTAGCATACGAAATGCGGAAGAATGGGTTCATACCATGAAACGGTCTAGGATCTGCTTTGCAAGGCATCATACAACCGGTATCCCTCCCTAAAAATGCAGGAACTTTTGGTCTGGGATTCCAACCCACAGCCACAGATATAAGAAGAGCCAAAAAGCTGAAACAGAGAGCATGGGTCCTTCCAAAGCCGGTCCCACGTCTCTCCAGGTCATTTGTCAAGTCGGGTACCAGAAAACAACCAGCGACGATGATTCCCAATGATAAGGTTATCCATGATAAGAAGTTGATAGAAAGGTTTGAGCAGTTGTTCAGCGAGGTGAACATGGTAGAATTTGGTGACGGTCCTAGCCACGCAGAAATACAGTTTGTCGGGCCAAAAGTGAAGATTAATAATTGGAAGGCTACTCCTCTTCCTACCCGGAGGGAGCCTTGGTAGTCTGCTTTGATTTTTCTTTAAGTTTGTATGGATTATTTCGTGGCTGTAACCCGAATTTTAGTTTGTTTTTAAGTGTGCAAACCTTGGTATCTTTCATTTTTAATGAAATACGATTTCTTCCTATTCTTCTTTTCTGACAAATTTTACCTTTTGTTTTCTTCTTTTCTTTTCTGTACAGTTCTTTTTATGCCAGTGCTAATGATATGACGTGCATAAAGAATCCTCAACCCAGTCTAAGAAATCAATCTGAGATAATAGTTCAAGAGGTAGAGTGTGATTACGAGTCAGAATTTGACGAAGATGAGGCTCTTGAAGAGATTAGTAAATAATTAAGTCATTTTGATGAAAAACCTAATCCCAACTTGAATAATACCGAAGCCATCAATTTAGGAGATGCGAGTAATATTAGAGAGACTAAAATAAGTGTCCATCTTGAATCAAAGACTCGTAAGGAACTAATCGAAACACTCATTGAATATAAAGATGTTTTTGCATGGTCGTATGATGACATGCTGGGTTTAAGCACTGATCTAGTGGTTAACAAATTGCCCACTGATCCAATATTCCCTCCTGTCAAGCAAAAATTGAGAAAATTCAAAACTGACATGAGTGTGAAGATTAAGGAAGAAATAACCAAGCAACTGGATGCGAAGGTTATTTGAGTCACTCGATATCCTGAATGGTTGGCATATGTAGTGCCAGTACCGAAGAAGGATGGCAAGATCAGGGTATGCGTTGATTATCGCAATCTCAACAAAGTGAGCCCAAAGGATAACTTCCCACTACCCAATATCCATATTTTGATAGACAATTGTGCAAAACGTGAGATTGGATCTTTTGTGGATTTCTATGCCGGGTATCATTATATTTTGATGGATGAAGAGGATGCAGAGAAAACGGCATTTATCACGCCATGGGGAACTTATTGCTACATAGTAATTCCATTTGGTTTGAAGAACGCTGGGGCGACATACAGCGAGCAATGACCAATGTATTCCATGATATGATTCACAAAGAGATTGAGGTGTACGTGGATGATGTAATCATCAAGTCAAAGCAGCAGACCGACCACGTCGGAGATTTGAGAAAGTTATTTCAGAGGCTTTGCAGGTACGACATTAAACTTAACCCTTGCAAGTATGCATTTGGTGTTCCGTCCGGAAAGCTGTTGGGATTTATAATCAGTCGGCGAGACATTGAGTTGGATCCGTCGAAGATCAAGGCCATCCAAGAATTGCCGCCTCCGAAAAACAAGACCGAAGTGATGAGTCTATTGTGAAGATTGAATTACATCAACAGGTTTATTGCTCAGCTCATGGCAACTTGTGAGCCTATTTTCAGATTGCTGAAGAAGGACGCTGCGGTCGAATGGACCAAGGAATGTCAGGAAGCGTTTGACAAGATAAAAAGGTATTTATCAAATCCACCTGTGTTGGTTCCACCTGAACCAGGAAGACCGCTGATTCTTTATTTAACGGTCCTAGAGAATTCATTTGGCTGCGTACTGGGGCAGCATGACATCACCGGTAAGAAAGAGCAAGCCATCTATTATCTCAGCAAGAAGTTTATGGCTTATGAGGTTAAGTACACTCATCTTGAGAAAACCTGTTATGCCCAGACTTGGGTAGCACAGAAACTGAAACATTATCTGTCGTCCTATACTACTTACCTCATTTCACGCTTAGATCCGTTGAAGTATATTTTTCAAAAGCCTATGCCCACAGGGAGACTGGCAAAATGGCAAATATTTCTCACGAAATTTGACATCGTCTCTGTGACGAGGACTGCAATGAAAGCCCAAGCACTGGCCGATCATTTGGCCGAGAATCCGGTCGATGAAGAATACAAACCATTGAGGACGTATTTTCCGGATGAAGAAGTGATGCATATCGACGGGCTGGAACTGACTAAAGAACCAGGACGGAAGCTTTTCTTTGATGGGGATGCAAATATGAAAGGAGTCGGAATAGGAGTTGTACTTATTTCTGAAATAGGGCACCACTATCCCGTAACGGCCCAACTTTATTTCTATTGTACCAACAACATGGCTGAGTATGAAGCAGGCATTTTGGGTTTAAGGTTAGCTGCAGACATGGATGTCCAGGACGTTTTGGTCTTGGGAGACTCAGACCTCCTGGTACATCAAATTCAAGGAGAATGGGAAACACGAGATTTGAAACTCATACCATATCGATAATGTTTGCATGATCTTTGTCAACTGTTTTGATCAGTAGAGTTTAGGCATATCCTAAGAGTCCATAATGAAGTTGTCGATGCCTTGGCTACCTTAGCGTCAATGTTGCAGCATCCAGACAAAATTCATGTTGATCCGTTGCATATTCAAGTTTGTGATCAGCTTGCTTATTATAACATGATAGAGGAAGAATTGGATGGCGAACCATGGTTCCACGATGTCAAGGAGTACATCAGGATAGGGATATACTCGGTTCAAGCCACAGGAGATCAAAAGAGAGAAATTCGACAGTTGGCAAGTGAATTTTTCTTCAGTGGAGGAGTGTTGTATAAAAGAACACCAGATCTCGGATTGTTAAGATGCATAGATGCTAAACAAGCTACGACAGTCATGACGGAAGTACATTCTAGAGTTTGCGGGCCACACATGAGCGGATATATATTGGCGAAGAAGATCCCTCGAGCAGGGTATTATTGGCTCACTATGGAGCGAGATTGTATCAGCTTTGTGCGCAAATGTCATCAATACCAGATACACGGGGATTTGATTCACTCTACGCCATCGGAATTGCACACAATGTCGGCACCATGGCCCTTTGTTGCTTGGGGCATGGACGTCATTGGGCCTATTGATCCAGCAGCATTCAATGGGCACAGGTTCAATCTGGTGGCCATTGATTATTTCACCAAATGGGTTGAGGCTAGAACTTTCAAGTCTGTAACAAAAAGGTAGTGGTTGATTTTGTACAATACAATATCATCTGTTGATATGGAATCCCAAAGGTAATCATCACAGATAATGTTGCTAATCTTAACAGCAATTTGATGAAAGAAGTATGTCAGCAGTTTAAGATTACACATCGCCATTCCACCCCATATCGTCTTAAGGCGAATGGAGCAGTTGAGGCAGCCAATAAGAACATAAAGAAAATACTGAGGAAAATGGTAGAAAGTGCCAGGCAATGGCATGAGAAGTTACCATTTGCGTTATTGGGTTATCGCACTACTTTTCGTACTTCAGTAGGTGCAACTCCTTACTTGTTGGTATATGGCACTGAAGCAGTGATCCCTGCAGAAGTTGAAATCCCCTCTCTTCGGACTGTCGCCGAGGCTAAGATTGATGATGAAGAGTGGGTCAAAACCCGTTTGGAGCAGTTGAGTTTAATTGATGAAAAAAGATTGGCAGTAGTATGTCATGGCCAATTGTATCAAAAGAGGATGGCAAGAACGTATAACAAGAAGTTGCATCCCGGGAGGTTTGAAGTTGGGCAGCAAGTGTTAAAATGGATCTTTCCACATCAGGCTGAAGCAAAGGGCAAGTTCGCCCCGAACTGGAAAAGACCGTTCATTGTAACCAGAGTATTGTCCAATGGTGCTTTATGTTTAACAGATATTGAAGGAAAATGCATAGATATGGCTATCAATTCTGATGCAGTCAAGAGATATTATGTATGATTTCTTTAGTATAATCACAGATTGTTTGTACTTGGCATTATCTCGAAGGTTGAAATGATGAAGGCAATTTGTTCTGCTATCTAAACACTTTACCCTTTGTTCACCTTTTTGAGCCTTATTTATTTTACTTCATACCCCTCTTTTGGAATCAATAACCAAGTAGAAAGGAAAAGAGAAGAAAGAAAAGAAAAAGGAAAAAATAAAGAAAAGGAAAATAGAAAAGAAAAAATAATAATAAATGAAAAGAAAATTTGTAACAACAAGGAATTTGGGTGAACTACGTTTGACCTGATTCCTCTCAAGGATACGTAGGCAACTTCACTCGGTCATAGGGAAATAAAAATAAAAAAGATCCCCAAGCAAGAAACTGGGGCAGAAGTTTTGTTTGTAATAAGAAATTTGGTTCCAAAAGTTGTAATTCTAACCCATTGAATTTGGTTGAGCTTTTGATACCCTTTTTTCCAACCATATCCAAGAACCTATATTAATGTCCAAAGAAAGACCTCCCGATTAGTCTTTGAGAGGTGCCGAGTCAAGCAAGTAAAGATGATTCATACCAGGGGAAACACTCCGGTTTAAGCAAAGAAATGAAAACTGAGAGAGTCTTATCGGTGAAAACCCATAAGGGCACCGTAAGGCGATGAAAGATGAGAGAAATGAGAGAGTCTTAATGGTGAAAACCCTCGAAGGGCACTATAAGGCGTTGAAAGATGAGAGAAACCACAAAAATGAGAGAGTCTTACTGGTGAAAACCTTCACGGGCACCATGAGGCGACGAGGAATAGCAAAAGGGGCATGTGAGATAAGGCGGGCGACAGAAATCCATCGAATCATCAAGCAGAACAAAGATGCTGATTAAGCAAAAAATTGGGTTATGGAAATCTTGAGGCACGGAGCAAGACAGTTGTAAGTTGATTGAAATGAATAGACTGGGTTGATTAATCCGAAATGCACGACATGTTCATTGGGATTGGTTATCCCATTCAGATAAGTCCTTTTTCTTTCCTCAAATGGTCTTCTAAAGGGAGATCTTCTCTTTTATTTTTATCTTTTGAAATCATCGCATCCTTTTTATTTTGGCTAAGGCTTTTTCAATAATAAATTGATTCAAGCAAATAAGAAGGAATTTTAAAGCTTACTACAAGTTTCCAACATGGTGCGAAACGAAGTATGGCTAGGACAGGCCGGCGATGATATGATGAGACGTGAAAGGTGTCATTGGAAATCCAAATGATGGAATGGTCTAAGATTCTGTGAAAGGAATAAGATCATATAAGAAAGACTAGAAGTGAAAAGCAATAATTGGGAAGTTTGTGGATAAGGAGTAGTCAGAGGGTCAGAAATTCTCAACCGAGTTCAAGGCAGTCAGACAAAATTGAATATGGAAAGGAAGGAAGGGAAAACCATCCCCAGCAGGAGTATCACATCCAATCACCACACCCTAAACTGACCAATTTTTTTTTGTGTTTGAAACAGGGGCAGGAAGTGTTGTTGATAGCGGAGAAAATTTTCTGCGAAAAGAGAGCAAGTACCAAACAGCCACCAAACTTGGGCAGAAAATTTTCTTTGTTTTGTTGAAGTTAGTTAAAGTCAGGCGTCCACCTGGAGAACAAGGAATAATAGTTAAGGATAGCTGAAGTCAGGCATCCACCTGGAGAACAAGGAACAATATAGTTAAAGATAGTTGAAGTCAGGCATCCACCTGGAGAACAAGGAACAATAGTTGAAGATAGTTGAAGTCAGACGTCCACCTGGAGAACAAGGAGCAAAAGTTAAAGATAGTTGAAGTCAGGAGCCCACCTGGAGAACAAAGGCGTACATTTTAAAGTGTTGAAGTTAGGAGCCCGCCTGGAGAACAGAGATGTACATTTTAAAGTTTTGAAGTAAGGAGCCCGCCTGGAGAACAGAGGTGTACATTTTAAATTTTTGAAGTCAGGAGCCCGCCCGGAGAACAGAGGTGTACATTTTAAAGTTTTAAAGTCAGGAGCCCACCTGGAGAATAGAGGAATACAATTAAAGTAAAGAAGTCAGGAGCCCGCCTGGAGAACAGAGGTGTACATTTTAAAGTTTTGAAGTCAGGAGCCCGCCTAGAGAACAGAGGTACAGATTTTAAAGTTTTGAAGTCAGGAGCCGGTCTGGAGAACAGAGGTGTACATTTTAAAGTTTTGAAGTCCGGAGCCCGCCTGGAGAACAGAGGTGTACATTTTAAAGTTTTGATGTCAGGAGCCCGCCTGGAGAATAGAGGAATACAATTAAAGTAAAGAAGTCAGGAGCCCTCCTGGAGAATAGAGGAATACAATTAAAGTAAAGAAGTCAGGAGCCCGCCTGGAGAATAGAGGAATACAATTAGAGTCAAGAAATCAGGAGCCCGCTTGGAGAACAGAGGTAGACGACGATAATCAAGAAAAGACATTCAAAGGATCAGCAATAAAGTACTCGTCTGGAGAGCAGAGAAATACAGTTCAAGTCAAGAAGTCGGTGCAAGACAACAACAAAATTATTCTAGGGAAATACATGGCGACAAGACGACAATCAGGCATCCACTTGAGGAAAAAAAAGAAGACTACAATTCAAGTCAGCAACAAAGGAACATCGGAGGAAAGTGCGAGTCAACAAGGCAATATCAGTCACAAGAACAAGTCCAAGAATAAGTATTTGTAATTCATAGGCTATAGTTTGGTCTAGCTTCTTATTTTCTTCTAGAATGGTGTAATAAGGAGGTCAGTAAGCAGTATCAACAGCAACAACAACAGTAACAATGAAATCACAGCTTCATGGTAGTCCTAGCTACCAAAACTTCTCGAACTACATTGACCTGATTCCTTTTTAGCCAAGGATATGTAGGAAACCTTTGAAGCAGATGTTCGGTCAAATCTTTCAAAAACTGCTTCACACGGAATATTCAAACGGGAAAAAATCGCTCGTATCCGCTCACTTTATCTTTGCATGAAAACTTTTCATGTTTCCTGATAAAGAGGGACAGTTGTGAGCACGTGATTTTTGCCTATAGGAATTATTCCCATAAAATTCAAAATAAAATAATATTTTGCCTTGTTCGCAATTTTATGGATTTTTGTGATATTTTTCGTCATTGTTTGCATTTGCATGTGCGTGTTTATTTTGTTTAAATTAAGAAAAAATACAAGAATAAGTTGCATTTGCCTTTGAGATCTAATTTTACAATTAAGATTAATTAAGCAAGTGGTTGTTTTGCAAAAATGAAAATGTTCACAAAAAAATAGCGTAGTTTGCTTTTTTAGTGTTTAGTGTTAAATCCTGTGATTTTCTTTGGTATTTAATTATTGATAATAATTATTATTCAGATATACTCAACATTTTTAGTTAATGTGGGTTTTTGTAATTTAATTTAGGATTTTGATTTTAATTGATAAAAGAGGAAGGAAATCAGATTGGGCCATTTTTAGTTTAAATCAACCAGCCCAAACCAAATATACACCAGCCTAATACCCGTCCCAACCCAGCCTGCCACCAGCTAAACCAAACGATATCATTTCGGACACGCTAATCCGGGCCGTTGATTTCATTAGATCAGACGGTCCAGTCCGTCTCCCATAACCGGGTCCTCACACGACCCATTCCCATCAAAGACCGATCCGGTCTTAAAGACGTCTAAATGACGCTGTCTCGTTTAATCAAATGATCCAGGTCGTTGATCTTAATTGATCTAACAGCCTGGATTCGTTCCACCCCCTCATATATATATTCAAATAGATCCCGGCCCCCAAGCCAAACCCCCCTTCCTTCGTCTCTAACCTTCACAGACAAAACATAATGCCACCGCCCGCCACCACGCCAGAAATCACCTACGGTGGTGGCCGACGTCCAATCCCTCCCAATTTTACACCATAGCTCCCTTTCAACCTCCCCGTTCCAAATCCTAATCGCCTTCTTTCGAATCCAAGCTGAACCCTTCGAATATCCCTTCAAAGGGATGAACCCTGGGATGAACTCTAGCACCGCCCTAAAATTCCCCGGTGGCGGTGCCATCTCCAAACAGCCCCAAATCAACACCACATGACCACCAGACTCCCCTCTTCCCAAATCTGTAACCCTTCACCCTCAAATACCCTTCCAACTCCTAGAACATTGAATCATAAAATTGAACCCTAAATCCACAAACTCAAAATATAACGGGCATGTGAGGATTTTAAACTGGAATGGACCTTAGTCTTGGGTTTTCGCATGAAAACACAAGATTAAGGTCTACTCCGATTGAAAAATCAAAGGATCTTTCAAAGTTGGTTCGAGTCCGTCGTGAGTTCTCTTTAGGTAATTATTTTTCTTTAATCTTGTTGTTAGTTTTCTTTAATGTTTTACATCTTTTGTCATCTGTTTCTCCCTTCTCCTTCGGAATTTATTTGGTCCAGTTCATCGATCTTGTTCTTTTTTTTAATTGTATGTTAAAAACCTTTTCCCTTTCAAATTGATAAATAGGTTGTTCGTTAGTCTAAATTTGATAGTCAGTTAGATTTTGTTAAAATTACTCGGAATTGCTATTATTTTAGCTTTCATTTAAACTAGTTGGTTTGGGTTTCGAATGTGTTTGGGTTTGACCCAGGCTGTTCTATCGGATTAAATAGCAGGGAGTTTAATAATTAATGAGAAGGTTTATTGATAGTTAACGGGATTTGTTCAAATTTAGTAACACAGGGTTAAAGGTTTTTAAATGGCTTAGGATAAGTGGTATGCCAACACTGGTTGTAAGGCATGTCAGGATTAAAATACAGGCTGCCCATACCAATTGAACTAAAATAATGGAAAATGGGAGTAATAGGGAACTGACACTTTGTTTTAGTGTCTTTAGAAGTGGGAAAATCAGAGAGTGACGGGAGATTTATTTTCTTAATTGGTTAAGTGCTCTTCAGGGCTAGAAAAGGGTTGAGTTTTTGGGTATAAATACAGAGGTATAGAGGGAGGTAGAGAAAGAGATTCAGAACCTAAGAGGAGAGAAATAGAAAGAGTAAAAGAGAAACTTTGAGAGTGAGACAAATGGAGATATACATATTGGTATTCTGATATACTCAATGATAGATTGAGAGAGTTGGGGAGATTAAAACAAAAATACTGTTTCATTGCTCATGCTTGATATTTTTCTGAGATTACTCTAGTCCTGGAGCACTTTGGATAATCTGAGTTTTAGAAGAGGGATCGAGTCTATTTTTAAGGACTGATTTTGTAGTTATCGGGTTATACTCAAGTGAACTGTTCTAGTAGACTGATGGAGTTTTGTTTTTCTGGGTTTTGAAACTGGTTCTGGATCATTTTCCTGTTGCTGATCTCTGTTTGTTGCTGTTGAAAACCTTTAACATTTGTTCTTCATTTCCATGTATACTTCTTTGAACTCTACACAATTTAAGGCCAATTTGAAGCATTGAAATGGACAAAGTTGAAGTGATCTTACTTGTATTGTGCTTATTGTCTTAGTAACCTGATCTGTCATGTAGACTTAGTTTGTTTTCTATATTACATAACTAAATCTTGGAATGATGCTTAATTTGGGACTTTCCAGACAGATATGTTCTAGCTTTTGGTTCATTAGTTGCACTTGTTACTACTGGTATGTTTGATTGTTGTTAAAGGGGTTCAAAGGGGCGATGATTAGTATTTGTTTATGTTTTGTTTAACAATTTCTATACGGTACAAACATCCCCATAATGTTGTTGGTTTTGGAAATAAAATTGGTTCATTAGTATAGTAATAAGGAAATTGGTTTTGATTAACAGGCATATGTTATACCTTCTACATCTATCATTGACCAGTTGTGAGATTCAATTGTTATTTGGTTGGGTATTGTGAACACTGAAAAGAACCAACTGAACATATAGTTATAAGTTTCGAAGCTTTTAATTCTAGTTTGATGCATCCAAACAGGACGAATTAGTTCTGAGTTGTGGTTTGTTTCCTTACTGCACATGATTGATTATCTACAAGGGTCGAGTGATTTTTTTTGAGTATATGTAATTGGCCTTTGTTTTATCTCCAATAGTTATTAAAGTCTAAATTGGAAAAAAATAAAAATTTTGTGGCTGCAACACTTCAAAGTTTGCATTCTAGTTGTATGCTAGTGAACCTTGAATGCCGATTCAATCTGATGCCAGTTGTGATGAATTTCAAGTTATCAGTACTAGTTCTAGCCCAATACGTCCGATTCTGGGATCTAATGTCCATGTGGGAGCTGCTTAGTTCTCACCTAGGCTCCTTTTTGGGCCCATGACTGAAATAGTAATTGGTTTATTAATAATTAAATGGTAGGCTTTAGGCTTTTCAAGTTAAGTAGCGGACTCGAATTAAGGGTCTCTTAAGCGATGGAGATCGTCCTTGTTCGAGTTTGGACTTGAGCTTGGGGCCCGAGTGTCCTTGAATACTGTGATGTTAGTTAATTCATAATGTTAATGAATTAAGTTTTCGGAATAGATACGAATCCTAATAGCTAATAGTAGTTCATCTTTAAGACGTTTTTTTAAAATAAATTGAGGTGCGTCGCACCGAAAAAAATTGACAAATTGCGTGGCCCTCTCTAATTATGTCTTTAAAAATATTTAGAACTTGAGGTGTACCATTTAGCTAATTTCATGGCCCTCACAAAGTTAACAACGCGCTAGTTGCTTTTAGGCGCGTTATTTAATAATTCTACCTTCTTAAACTCGGGTGTGCATTTCATGTGACCCAAATCCAAATCCCAAAATGTTAAATAAGATGTGTTCAAGATTGCGGGTGCATTTCATGTGACGCGATCCAAAGACATATTTTAAACGACGTTCAACATTCTTTAAAAATCGAATAAAAGCGGTTAAAAGCTAAAATTTGCACATAGATTCAAAATGTTCTAAAATCAGATAATTAAGCTGAATATAACAGTTGAGTGACCGTGCTAAGACCACAGAACCCGAAAATATCTTACACCTTCTCCCGGGTTAACAAAATTTTTTACTCGAATTTCTGGTTCACGGACTGTTAAACAGAGTCAATCTTTCCTCGATTCGGGATTCAACCGTTGACTTGGGACACCATAAATCTCCCAAGTGGCGACTCTGAATCTTTAATAATAAATCCCATTTCGATTTTCCTTTAATTGAAAAAATTTCCTTTATTATACCCCTCTCCGGGGGTGTAGTAGTGAAAAAGGAGGTGTGACAGTGGGACAAGTACTTGCCGGGGCGGATCCATCCTTTTACAATGGGGTGGTATGACATCCGTTAAGATCATAAATTTTTTATATACATATGTTAAAATTTTCTTAAATTACGTTAAATATCTTATTCTACCACCCGCAGCCATAAATTAAATAAAGATGGCATGGCTGGTAAATTTTTTTTGAAAGTTTTTTTCGTGTATAAAATTCAAGTTGGAAATTATCTTGAACCTTGTCCTACTTTTCCTTTTAGTGCGCTTTTTATTTTTTTTTGTCCCAATTATTTTCCTTTTTGGCTACCTTGCAATTTTCTATTTAGCGTTTCATTATTTTTTGTAATTTTTTTTTCTTTATTATATTATTTATATGTGGTCTCTAATAAGAATACTCAATAAAGAAATTCCAAAATTATAAATTCTATAAAATAAACAGTCCTCTTTGTCGCAACTTTATGAGTTTTCTTCTTTCATACCTGAAAAATTTGTGTCTTAATGGAAATTTTTAATTGCGATAAAAAAAAGTTCATCTTTTTTTTATATCATAAAAATTTGTGTTATTCTATAATTTTAAAATTTAATTTAAATCTATTTACTATTAAATTATGACAAAATTTCGTAAGAATTGCTTAAAAATATGAGATTTAGGATTTTGGTTTTTTGAAAACTTGCAGTTTATTTAATTCTATACTTGTGGGGTATAATTGTTCTATTGAAGATATTTTTTTAAAAATTCTTATTCTGCTTGATATATTTCCTTTATTGAAAATATTATCTTGCGTAAATTTATTTTTACTATACAAACAAAGATGTAATTAGTGAAAATGTTGATTTTACTTGTGTTGTTATAATTAAGGTATGATTCCTTATTAAAAAAAAATCAAATAAATATTTCTAACAAATTTAATATTAGTCATTATAAGGTATATATACACTAAAAAAAAATTATGACATCCACCACCTTCAAATCCCATATTTGCCTCCGACTTGTATTTGGGTAATTAAGCTTCTTACTGTATTTATGAAATCGGCCACAAATATAGTCACATGATTCCATCATTTGGTAATTGTAAATGAAAAAAATATTCTATCAGTTTGTTCTAATTAAATAGTAAATTAACTCAACTGTCGTAACCAAAAATGGGTCGTCTCAGTGAAATCAAATGTAATCTAAGATAAATCTTGTACACTTCAGTACCAAATTAACTGGTTAAAAATTGGTTTAAGCAGTCAAATGATGAAATTGACTAAAACTGTTCTATTTTAGTGATCTAATCTAATCTAATGTTCTGCTTTGTGACTATCATAATCAACTTAAGCAAGCTAAATAAGAATGGTTGTACGTATTACATAACTTTCAAGAAAAAAGTAATAAAGAAGAAACACACACACACAAGGAGCACATGAAAGACATTTGTTATTCCTTCTTTTCTTGTCAAATAAGTTCTAACGGAGCGAGTATAAGATTTTGGCCGCTAGAAGTTAAGCTGCGACTTGCCAGTATTTTGCACTTTGAACCTTTTTCTGCAAGTAATCACACAGATATTGACTAAAAATGTTGTAAACAGTTTTTCTCTTTTTAAAGTGGAAGTTGAAGAAAATAGTGTATGGACCCATTTCGAAAGCAATACTAAGCCATAGCATATATAATTGCATACAGTACGCACTAGAGATCTAGCAAAATTAGGTAATAGAGTGAAACTTTAAAGTACGGAAATGCCTTTGACAGTCCACCATATAGGCACTGTAGCTTGGAATTTGTTTATGATTACTGGTTTTGACCTCTATATAAAACAAGGGAAAAAAGATTTGATCCAATCCAATCCAAATTTTAGGATAGAAAGTGCTTTTTCTGTGTTTCCTAGCTACATATGTATCAAGCAATGAGTTTGGCGTTCCACTAGGGTTTTGACTACTCCAATTATTCCCTTTTTATTTTCTTTTTTCATTTCTTTATAAGTATATATAGTCTCATATTTTATAAATTAGATTTTAGCTGTCAAATTAATTATTTCTCGATATTGAAGACGTTCAGAACCTCACTTTAATTGAAGATAAAAAGGAAATAAAAATGATACTGTATGAAGCGATAAGATTGTTAAAACTCTGTTTCATAACATTTGTATAACTAAAACTCTTCATTTAGAGTAAAATTAAATTAATTATTTTGAAATAATTAAAAGCACTAATCTTTTTTAACCAAAAAGGAAGGAAGAATATCGCCTGCTAACAGTCCTTTTATCCTCTTATATTCCGTTTATTTTAGCAACTTATGATCAAAATATCTCCTCGTTAACACCTCCCCAATGACAGTAGAGGAAGCCATTACGTCTTTTTTCTTTCACAATTATTTTTACCTTTGGTTCCTAATTACAAGTTTACATCCATCCTTTTTCATAGAAAACGTGGACTAAATTAAAGAGAGTAGATATGCGTAAGAGCTTTAAGAGAGCACATGGATGTGAGGGTTTACATCAATTGGGTACGGTCAGATATCTAATAACAACATCCGTTCATTATAAAAATCAAATTTTTATGAAAATATTTTTCATATTATGTTATAATATATGTTTTTCATAACAACACTTCGCTATAACAACCAAAAAAATCGAAAACATATGAGACTGTTATAAAAAAATTAGACTGTAATTAATTTTTCTGCGAGGTCTTGTGCATTTGGTATCTACAAGGTGGCCAAAATATTAGATGCTTTTTAGGTCTATTAATTTTTCTTTTTGTACTATCTTATACTCCATTCGTTTCAATTTAGAGAGAAACTTTATTTTGTGTCTCATACAACTGACACTAATTTTATAAGACTCCTTTTTGTCTCACAAATTTGTGTATCTCAATCTTACACTTCTGGGTCCACAAAAATCTGGATCTACAAAACTGTGAGATAAAAAGGTTGTCTCATACAACTAGTGTCAGTTGTATGAGACACAAAATAAAATTTTTCCAATTTAGGTGATGTAGTTTGATTCGACACAAAGTTTAAGAATAAAAAGAACTTTTGAAATATGTGGTCTTAAAGGCTTAAGCGCCAAAAGCTTTATGAGCCATATATTTGTCTGACTATAAAAACTTCTTATTAAACATATAAAGTCAATAATATGAAAAGTTTAAAGTTAAATTGTTTCCAAGTATAAAAATGTGTCATTCTTTTTCGAACAGACTAATAAGTAAAGTGCGTCATTTAAATTGAAACGGAGGAAGTAGTTATTATAAAAAAAGAAATAATAGTAAGAAAATAGTGCCGAAATAAATTGAAATGAAGGGAGTAATAATTTTAAAGAATAAAATGATTAGTGTGTGCTAGGATTAGTATGAAGTGGAAGGTGCAAAACAGGAAACTGCAATCCGCGCGTGGTGTTTCTCTCCCTAAACATCGAATCTTTGTTTCTGAAAACCCTCATTTTGAGTACACGAGTGAGTTGTCCTACACTCCAACTGTATAACACTTGCAAAAACCACATTACAAGCAAAATGAGAAAGTAGAAACTGAATAAAATATGTAATACCCTATACTCTACTGTAGTTTATTCTTTAAATTTACTTACTTTTATACGGCTCGGTTGAGCACTCATCTGTCGCTATCCCACTTAAAAGTATAGACAGAGCTGAAAATAGGTAAATTGACACCTTCTCCACCCCTACCTCCTACCCCCACTCCTCCTCACACTTTTCGAGCGGGAAATAATAGAATACACGCATAAAGTGCCATTCCTCACTCTTACACACTCTCTCTCTTCCTTCCCCACTTTCTCTCTCTACAAAAAAAACCCAGCTCCAAATCTCCCATCACTCAACAGAAAAATCTTTTCATTTCCATGGAATATTGTTGCTGGAGCTCCGTTTGCCTACTTTGTATTTCTTTGTTTGTAGCAGCTACTGGACCAGCTCGTAGTATTAGTTGTTAGTGTGTGTTTTACTTTCTCTCTCTAGTTAAAGCTAAGGTACTGCTGCTTCTACTAGCTTTCTCTCTCTAAAACTCTTTATTCGTAAATTGTTGATTTTTATATGTTTGTGTGTGATTTCTCTGTTGTTTTCAGGTAGCGTAAAAGATGGCGGTGTCGATAGATGGTTTCTCTATCAGGTGAGTAAGATTTTGTTGATTTTTTTTACTTAAATTGTGATGCGGTACCATATTTCGATGTATTTATTGTATAAAATATCTGGTTTGGGTTAAATTAGGGAGTATACTGCGAAAATGAGGAGTGTGGACGTGGTGAAATGCTGGCCGTTCGATAAATCAACCAAGGAAGTTCATGTGAGAGCTATGTTACCTCCAATTGCCGTAAAGAAATTCAGCTGGTGGCTTGATGTACTGGAATTATCAGATAATAATGTGGATTCTGATGTTATTCCAGTCACGAGAATTCGAACGTCCAGAAAAACAAAGGCTATTAAAGGAAAATCAAGGGTTCAGAAGAAAAGGTCTATTATTGACATTTTTGCTGCGGCTCCGCAAGTGGAGAGAATGGACGACGGTGATTATTATGATGATGAGGATGACGACGATGATTGTGATATTGAAAGAGTTGAGTCTTCTGATCGGAATGTTTCTGCTATTAGAAATAGTAAAAATAAGAAGAGAAATACAAAGAAGAAGACGGGGAAGAAGGAGAAAACGATTGTGAGCAAGTTGAAGCAGGTGAATAAGGGCGTAACAAAGAAGGATAATAAGAGGATTAAGCAAAAGAAGAAAGTGAATAGTAGTTGCGTGGATCTACTAATCCGAAAGAAGGTACAATACTTCTCTTTTTCTTTCATTTGCTGTTATTTTTTGTGGTAATTTTATAAGTTGTAACTTAAATTTATCCGATGCTTGATGAATTGAGATGTTGATGTGAAATTTTGTGCATAAAATAACGGTGGTGAGTACAGTTACTGAGATTTTGGGTTGGTAAAAATCTGATTTGTTAGTTCAGTACCTTTTAACTATAAACTATTCCGGTAAACTAGTCTTTTTACGCCTTGCTGCTTGAAATTACTGTTGAAAAATTCGCATACATCTGAATATGGAGCCATATCTTTTTATTTGTTTGTGTTTGTGTGGAAGAAAGCGACGGAGTTTTAATAGTTTGGTGATTTATTTTGGATTGTTAATTTCTTCAGAATACTGAGATGTAAAATTAAAAAGGTGTTTGTCATCACATTCAGCGTTTAGTATTGCTCAGAATCTCATATTTTATGATAGAAATTGTGTTGTTGCATCTAAATTGTTGTATTACTTGCTAGAGGAAGCCTCAATTAGGCCTTACACTTGGATAGCTAAAGGACTATTTGCAGAAAAGGGAGTTTTCCAGATGACTGCTGTTTAGTTGACATTTGTTTTGTGCATTTGATATATGTGACAAGGGGCAATTCACTTCTCCACTATTAGAAACTTGGTTGGTTGCATACAATAAGGTGAATGATCATGTCCCAGCATAATTCTAGTTGAGGGGTTTACTATTTTGACTCCAAGTACAGTAACTAATAGCCTTGTATAATTAATTTAATGCTCCAGGAATGGAAGAACTATTTGTAATTTGTTTGATTTTTTGCGTTTAATTTGATAATTCATCAATATTAAAAATTTGATGGATTTTCGTCAGTGTATTAGTCATGATATCTGAGCAGAAAATTATCAGGCTTTGAATAAACTCCCTCAAATAAGATGTAATTTTTATTAAGAACTAGGAAATTCCAAAATTCTTCTAAGTAATGTTTATCATTACCTTCAGAAATTATAAAACTAGTATAAATTTAGCAGTATAGCTATAGTCTTGAATTTTCTTCCGGAAGTATGCTCCTCATAGTTTTGCTGTATATCATTGCAAGAGTTGAGATTTGTACTCTAACACACATATACGTAAACCTTTAATTTGCTGTTTGTTTTAAAGTTATTGATGTAAACCACCTCCTTTTGAAACTTTAATTTTAAAAGTTTGTTTTACGGTATTTCGCTTGCTGTTTCTATAGGGTAATTAGAATGATCACTTTGTTATATCTTTTCTGGAGTTGTCTGAGTGATAATATGAATTAGTATGCACATGGAAAACTGGTGAATAGAGATGCCTTTTTCCAAGAACTGCATTGAGGGATGAATTAGTGTGCTTCTTCGAGAACATAACTGTGTTCTTTCGCTTTTTCCTTTTCTATTTCCATAATTTCTTCTGTGTTCAATGTTTGTAGAGCTTTCAATTTTTTATTTGTTTTCTCTTTCTGGGAAGAATGTGTGGTAAACGAGAAAAAGGATATTGATCGAGTGCCCCGCTTCTCTTAAACTATAGCTTCAAGCTACTATTGATGTAGGAAGAAACCACTTTAAATCTGAAACTCCATGCATAAGAATGAATATATGATTAATTCAAATACATTAACCCGGCAAGAGTTGATGCT
Organism: Nicotiana glauca; assembly: GCA_026770625.1. Classification (NCBI taxonomy): domain Eukaryota; kingdom Viridiplantae; phylum Streptophyta; class Magnoliopsida; order Solanales; family Solanaceae; genus Nicotiana; species Nicotiana glauca. Next base: position 42,759 of record MU701593.1, on the reverse strand, counting down.
AATTGCAGCAAATCATTGTCCAAGACATTCTGCTTAATGTCACTGGATTACTAGATTGCTTTATTGCTTTATTGTTTGGTTGGGAAGTAGCTAATTATCACTCAAAACGTTTTTCTGGTATGAAACCCGAGGCTGTTCACTGTTTGAATTAAAATGCAATAATTTCTCAGGAGCGGCTTTATGTTACTATATATGGTTGTCTGAATTTGCTTGCAGGAGAAATTTGACAAGCTCAAAGTGCTCAAATCTTTTCCAAAACCTAGTTGTCCACAACATAGTAAGAATTGTGGGAATGACATGTCAGATTATACTCCTACCTACCGAAAGAAAGCACAAAGGAAGCATCTAGTTTCAGAAAGGATGACAAAAGGCCTAACTGATTCCAAGTTCTCCGCAAAGCACCAAAAGACGTTGATTCCAGTTGGTAGCAATCTCAAGAAAAGGACTAAACGGTTTCCTGTGGAGAACTCGACAGGTGGCATTTTAAGTGGTCCCAGCGATGTAAATTTTTGCAGCAACCAACAAGGCGACAAACATGTCCCCTTCTCAGGTAAGGAAACGATTCTTTGGCGAAATAGTAAAAGCATCTTCTGTTATTCTCTTCGGATACTCGGCTTTTTTCGTAGTCTGTAGTCTGACCTGGTTGCTGCTTTCATTGTATAAGACTGTTTTGCAGAGAGAGGAGAAGTTGTATCCCTCGTAGAGGAGAAAGGAACAAACAAATATATTCCGAGAAAAACAGAAAATGAGGTTGGTGTTCGACCTGGATCTCCAAAGCAGTTGTCCGTTGTGTGTAGTAAAGCTGATGAGCCTGGTTTACTTAGGCAAAATATCGGTACTAAAGATGATTCATTTGAATGCTGTGACATTTTCAATCAAGTTGCCGAGGGAAATGCCAATTTAAAATTGTTCAGGAGAGGCTACGGGGTGGCATCACATGGTTCACAGTATCTCTGTAATCCTGGGACTCTCCACATGCCTCAACAGATATATAACCACCAAAAGAAGGCCCAAATAGATGGAAGTCTAATTAATGCTTGTGGTGCTAATGAGAGATCACATGAGCAGTTAAAAGGTTCTCTCCACGAACTTGCTGGGATTTGCTCCATGCATTCTGTGAAGGCATATCCTCAACAGTCATCAGCTTATGAAATTCTGAACAGGAAGCCTATTTTGCTGCCACAAACCATTACAGGAAGTTGCAGTGGTCATATCATGCAATATCAACCATTCCCTCAAATTTCTCCTCAGGACTTAATGTGCAAAATATGTTCATTGACAGAGTGGAAGCAAAGAGAATCCATGTATGGAGAGAAGGGAACTGAAGAAAATCATGTTGGCTTGCCCCTCAACTCTCAAGGGGAATTGATCAATTTGAACTCAAGCGGTGAAAGAAAGTTGACTCAACTGCCAAGCTCAAGGGGAATTGTGGGTTCTTCCAGAGGATTTACCGACATTGCACTCTCAAAATGCATGGATAATCTCCCTGATGCTAGAGGTCGGGATAAACGAGCACCACCAAAAGACCAGCTAAAATTGTCCTTCATAGATGATTCAATGCAGTGGAACCCTACTTTTCCAGTGCCTTCAAGGTTAGGTATCTATGACTATGATGCTGGAAGAACAAATGTTGAGTTGGATCCGCGTAAGGAAAATGAGCAGTCTATTACTTCTTTTGAGTTAGACCGCCACGTTAGTAATTTCTCTAACCATGGGAGCAAGCAAGATGATCAGGCCAAGCAACTTGAAACCACCAGGAGTCAGCAATATGGAAATTCTGACCATGTATCACTGCTTGTCACTCCCTCGAAAATGCGTCTGATGGGAAAAGAATTTACAGTTGGTAAAAGAGATTTTCATGTACCACAGGATAAAAGGATCTGGACAGATAAGCAGATCATTGCCGAGAATTTTTCCGCAGATAACTACAACTACAATTCAGTGGTTACAAATCATGATCAACAAAAGCTTACCGTGCATCCTGTGCTGGGGACACTGAAAGGTCCGGTCGCTTGCTCTCCTAGTATCAGAATCAATCAAGCCATTCAACGGCCTTGGGTTTGCTCCCCTGACTACAGCCATCAAATTGATTCAGTGCAGCATAATCATTTAGGTGCAATCAAACAAAGCCCTTTCACTGTTTATAATCATAAACCAAACTTTGAGGACCCTTTTACAGGTGGATATAAATCTTTCACATTCAGCCCCTACGCTCCTGGACCAACAGCGGTTCATCATTACTCCAGTCAGAATGAGGGCTCGAGCTCTGTTGTTCTGAACAGTTCAAACTGCGCCATCAATTCTCCTATGTTGCGTCCAGATTCTGAAACGAATTTCCGATCACCCTGGTCTCAGTTATCTTCAGGAAGCACCCCATGGTTTTCAGATGCAAAAGAAAAGAGAAGACTAATGGATTTTCATGAATTGTATTCTACATCTGACAGGAACCATCATTACTGCAGCATTTCTGGGGATAACCGTCAAATTGACCATTCGGTATATTTTGCATCTGAGCGCTTCTGTTCTTTCACTCAGCGCCCTGCATTGGAGAATCCAGTTGCTTCACCATCTTTGGCTAACTACCCCCCTACGCCGCTCCAAATAGGTTCCAGAGCAAATGCTGGCACAAAGAAAAGACATGGTGACATGATGAAGTTGAAAGAGAAGATCACATCTACTCCTTGTCTTAGAGAAACTGGTTACAATAGAGAGGGCAAAAAGAGGCCGCTATCTGCATCAGACAATTGTACAAATGCAACAAAGATCCCTAACTTAATTTTTCAAGAAGATCCTTCTGTAGTTTCACCATTAAATAGGCTTTCTAATTTTGAAGGTCGTTTCAGCTGCAGACAAGCATTGGAATCAGGTTCAGTTAAAGGCATGGCAAAGAGTATCGAGAGTGGCCAAAGTGGAACACCTGATGCAGGTCTTGGATCTTTTAACAGTGAAGATACTCTCAAATATGACTGCAGTCCAAGATCTGGGCCCATTAAATTAACAGCTGGAGCAAAGCACGTACTTAAACCCTTTCAGTATAATGATCAGAAGAACTTCAGGCCAACTCATTCAACTATCCAATTTGGTGCGTCTACTGCCGGTAGCACGACTCTGGAAACTGAGAAATCAACCAAGATTTACAAGTTCTAGTGGTGAGCTTCCCCTTAAAATACAAGCTTTCTGGGATAAATACTATCAGTCTCGAACTCTTGAATCACGGGAACGTCAGTTTTGCTACTTGCAGGAGACTTTTTCTCTACCCGAGTGGACTTGGAATCAGATGTAAAGTAGTCGAAACATGATGCTGCAGTTGACACGTTGACATTTAGGCTTTACTACTAAATTATACTCTAGTCGTCAGGTAACTATCTTTTGGATTGTGATATGACATTTTGATGTGGATGCCTTACTTTTGACATTCATCATTTGTGCGTTTCTTCAATCTTCTGTTTTGTTGAAAGCCTTCAACTACTCAGTTTTGAATATACTTGAAAAGGAGACGAGAAAATTAAAAGGCGAAATATATAAATGGCCCCTTGAAGTTGTCCTCAACGGTCAAACAAACACTTCAAGTGATCCATTTATCATTTAGACACTTCAAGTGACTATTAAGTGTATCAAATAAACACCCGATTGCAGCAGACTACATGCGTGAGTTACAATTGCTAATGACCTGTCAAATGAGCCAATTAAAGTGCAACACGTGTAATTTATAATTAAAAAAATACATATAATTAACAAAAAATAGAAAATACATCTAAACAAGAAAAATAAACCCCTTTCCTGTACTTTTATCAAAACCAGCGCCTATCCCCCTCCCCACCCCCCTCTCTCTCTTTCTCCACTCCCTTTCATCTTCTGTGCTCCCATTCCCGTCCCTCTCCCCTGCCTATGGAAAATTCACCCAACAAATTAAAACTCATACAAATATAAAATAATATAGATTAGTCAAATAGAGAACTAAGGGATCATTAAGACCTCGCCAGAAAAGCTCATCTTATGCGATCTCTATCGCCGAAAAATTCGTTCTCCAAGCAAAACTAAAATAAATGATTCTATTGGAATCTTCAGTCTTCTCTCTCCATTATTTTCTTGATTATGAATTTGGGCTTATATCATTTTTTTCCTCTAATTTATTATTTTTGGTGTAAAATTATCTTTAAAATTGTCCGCCATGAAGATAAAAGAGGGTGGAAAAATTGTGTTCTTATGGTAGATATGAGGGTGATAGGACTGACAAAAAAAATTGTGGTTTTCCGCAGCAACAACATTTTTGCTGCTTCTTTCGCTGGATCTAGGACTGATTTTGGGTCGACCGAACTAGGCGGAACTCTGAAGGTTACGAGCAATAGAGTTTTGTGGTGAAAGGTGACAGTTTCTGATAGTTTTCGATGCTTGGTTCGAGCTTTAATGGCTGATTTTCCTCGCCTCTATGGCGGTTTCACGGTGGGGTTGAGGTGGTTTAGTTCAGAAGAAACTAAGAAGAAAGGTTAAGTTGCAGCTGCTTTTTGTTTTTCCCGATCAATCAATGCCCAAAAAAATATTTGACATTATAAAATGATAATATAGCGTGGGACCCACTTACAAATTTTAATTCAATTCTAAAAGCAAGAAAGAAGAATCTGCTGAAAAACTCACGCGCCCAAATGTAACTAAAATACACGTAACTTGTTATGTCACTGTGAAGTGTCTATGAGATACACTTAATAGTCACTTGAATTGTCTAAATGGTAAATGGGTCACTTGAAGTGTTTGTTTGACCGCTGAGGACAACTTCAAGGGACAGTTTATGTATTTCGCCAAATTAAAAAGAAAGGAAAGAAATCCTCTTCGATGTTCCTGATATATCATCATTTCGGGCAATCCCCGAGGGCAATAATGAGGTACTCTGATGTCATTGTAGGAACATTCACATCGTTCCTGGTTATTGCATTTTATTTTTTTGGGTTTCTATCAACTGGAGTTGGCCTTCTATGCATCCGGAGATGTAGATGTTTAATTTACTTACATTACTGTGGCCAGTGCTTCACCTAATTTTCTGTCCCAGGAGTAAAGATGCTGGAATACATAAATGTAGAATAGTATGTGTAACTTTAAAATCAAACGAAACATAAATATACGGCTAAGATATCTCTGATGTTTAAATCAAATCTTACGAAGGAGTAATAACTAAATCTTGGTTACAAGGAGAATTGCCAGTCCATCTAGCAACAGTCATTGCTGTAATTCTGGAATAGAGAAATAGAATGTTTTCTCCTATGGAATTGTTGCATAGCCAAGTACAAAGATAAATAGCCGGTCAAAATTTAAAGAATGGAGAGTCTCCTGTTTTCTTTCAGCCTGGAAACATGTCAAAAATCCAGAATGAGTTTATCAAAGAAGTTATTAGCACAAACTGGAATGGATTTGACAATGTCAAAATTCTTAAAAGTGTCGCCTCTTTTCTATACAACTCTCAACTGCTTTCCTGGCATCTAAGCTCATCATCAGAAGGGCCTTCGGTTGTCTATAACTTGGGGTTACATGGCTACCGACTTTAACATGCTTTCACACAAGATTCTCATGTATGTGAGCTTCTCCATTGAAAACAGTTAGCCACAACCATACGCACAATACAAGTTTGAAATGTGGCCAAAATGGAATCCTGTGAATGATAATTACAAGTTCTAAGATGAACCCAATTCAGGAAATCGTTTGATCGGTTTGTAATTAGTTCGAAGATCAAATATTTACCGATTGCTGATCATCTAGTTGTAGTGGTGAAGAGTTAGTAATGAGCCATATAATGGTGACCCAGGTTAAGTTAACTTTTAGTCAGTAGTTAACTATAATTAGTAGTTAGTTGACCACAGTTAGTAGTTAGGCGGTTATCTTTGTAATTAGGTGGTTATTACTGTAGCTTAGTACTGTAGATTGTACAGATTTTATTCAGTCATTACACAGTGATGAGAATTGCTCCTTTCTCTCTTCTTCATTCTCTCTCTTCGATTGTCGATCTCAGATCCATAAAATTGACATGGTATCAGAGCCTTTAGACGATTGAATCTAAAGGTTTTCACTGAGAATTGTTGAAAACAAGAGATTCATCGGTTGTTTTTTTTTCTTCAAAATTTTCTAGCCGGAAAAGGTCAATTACTCGCCGGAACTCTAAACAGTCATGGCCGGAGATGAAACTGCCAGTCGTACAGAGGAGGTAACGAATCGATCGACAGTGATGATAGATCATAATCATCCACTGTATTTGCACCCATCAGATACACCAGGAGCATTATCACTTGATTTTCAGCTGCAAGGAATGGAAAATTACACAATCTGGAGTCAAGCGATGGAGGTTTCGTTACTTACACGGAACAAATTAGGGTTTATCGATGGTTCAGTGACGCGTGATACTGATGGAGACACTCATGCAAATCTATGGGACCGCTGCAATGCTATTGTGAAGTCATGGATAATGCACAATGTGAGCCGCGATTTACTGAGTAGAGTATTATTCCGGTCAAGTGCATATGCAATTTGGTTGGATCTCAAGGAATGATTTGATAAGGTTAATGAATCGAGAATGTACTACTTACACGGGGAGATTTTTTCATTAACACAAGTTACATCTTCTGTTTCAGTTTACTACTCGAAATTGAAGGATTTATGGGATGAGTATGATTCGATTATGCCTCCACCTGTTTGTTGTGATAAGTCAAAGAAATTTACTGAAAGACAGGAGTATCAACGTCTATGGCAATTTTTAATGGGATTAAATGATAGCTACAGTCAAGCTCGTAGCCAAATCATAATGAAATCTAAAATTCCAACTGTTAATCAAGCCTATGCTACGATTCTTCAAGATGAAAGTCAGAGACTAGTAGCAGGTGTGAGTTATAGTGCTGAGTCTATTGATCCTACTGCCCTGTTCAGCTCTAAGATTGGTCAAAAACCAAGAAGGAATTTCAATGTTGAATGTGATTTCTGTCATTTAAAGGGACATACTAAGGAGGAATGTTACAAGCTGATGAAATGTAATTACTGCAATAGGAAGGAACATTTAAGGGCCAATTGTTACAAACTGATAGGGTATACTGCAGATTTTAAGCCTCAGAAACGACCTAAGGCATCACTCTCTGAATCATCTGCCAGTGCACACATGGCAGGTAATGCCTCTTATGAACCAAACACTGATGAGAAATGGATAGTAGATACTTGAGCTACTAATCATATGGTTGGTAATGAACAACTTCTATTTGAAAAATTGTTAATAGGTAATGCAGGAAATGTACAACTCCCTACTGGAGAGTCTACTAAGGTGTCACATGTTGGTAGTTGTCAATTAGATGGAGGTGGTACTATTAACAATGTATTATGTGTACCAGCTTTCAAGTTTAATCTTTTGTCTGTGTCTCAACTGACAAAAACTTTAAACTGTTGTGTTGTATTTTTTCCAAATTTCTGCATATTTCATGATCTCTTCACTGGGAGGGTGAAGGAGATTGATAAGGAAGAAGAAGGATTGTATATGCTGCATTCACAAAGGAGAAACAAGAATAACAGCAAGTCATTGGTGATGATTGCCAACAGGAATGAAGTTGAGCTGTGGCACAAGAGAATGAGACATGTTCCAATCCAAGTTCTCAAGAAAATTCCTAGTATACATAATAGCAGTAGAGTAGAAATAAGTCCTTGTGACATTTGTACTTTAGCCAAGCAAGCTAGGACTTCTTTTCCAGTCAGTAACAGTAAAGCAGAAAATGTATTTGATTTGATACACATGGATGTTTAGGTGGATGTTTGGGGACCATACAAAGTACCTACATATAATGAAAAGAGGTATTTTCTCACAATGATTGATGATCACTCTAGATGGATTTGGATTTTCTTCTTGCATCTTACGTCTGATATTATTATAGTACCGAGAAATTTCATTGTTATGGTAAAAGACACAGTTTGGTAAAATGATCAAATGTTTTAGGTCAGATAATGGTTCTGAATTTTTCAACCATAATTGTGCAACATTGTTCCAAATGCATGGAATCATACATTAGAGTTCCTATCCACACACTCCTCAACAAAACGGAATGATGGAGAGGAGACACAGGCATGTTTTGGAGACTGCAAGGGCCATCAGGATTCAGGGACACTTACCTGTGAGCTTTTGGGGTGCTTGTGTAGATACAACTGTATATATAATAAACAGAGTTCCTTTGACAGTACTAAGGAACAAGTCACCTTTTGAGTTATTCTATGGGAAACAGCCTACATTGTCACATATGAGAATTATAGGGTGCTTGTGTTTTGTAGCAAGATTGCCAAGAGGTGACAAATTTGCACCCAGGTCTATATGATCACTGTTTCTGGGATATGCAAGCACACAAAAGGGATATAGGCTGTATGACATTAAGCATAAGACATTCTTTGTCAGTAGGGATGTGATATTTCATGAAGATGTGTATCCATTTCAGGGTCTTCACCAAGGCTCTTCTCTTTTTACAGATGAATTTCAGAGTGTTGATCCTTATCCTGCTCAGCCCCCCATTATTTTGCCATCTACTATTAGTGACAGGAATGATTCACATTCCACTGCATCTCCTGCACCTGGAGAGTCTGTTCAAGCAAACATTAATCCATCTTTAGACTCTCATTCTCTACCACATGTAGAGGTATCAGCTACAGGACAACATGAGAATAATGCTGGAGAATTGAGGAGATCAGGGAGAACTTCAAAGCCTCCTATTTGTCTTAAGGATTATGTTGGGCCAATGCAGAAGCCTAACTCTTCTCATGAAGCACATTGCCAGCATCCTATTAGCAGCTTTATTCAGTGCACATGATTGTCTGCCTCATATCAAGCTTACATCTCTCAAATGTCCTCTAAAGTTGAACCAGCTTCTTATTGTGAGGTAGCCAAAAATGTGAAGTGGATTGAAGCTATGAAAGCAGAAATTCAAGCATTGGAGGATAACAAGACATGGGAGGTAGTGTCATTGCCTCCAAATAAAAGTGCAATTGGATGCAAGTGGGTGTACAAGATCAAGTACACATCCACTGGAGAAGTTGAGAGGTATAAGGCTAGGTTAGTAGCCAAGGGATATAGTCAAAAGGAGGGACTAGATTATCAGGAAACTTTCTCACCTGTTATGAAAATGGTAACTGTCAGGACATTTGTATCCATAGCAGCTACTAGAGGTTGGACACTATATCAGATGTATGTTTATAATGCTTTTTTGCAAGGGGATTTTGAAAAAGAGGTATACATGACTTTACCTCAAGGTTTTTCTCCTGAACAAGGGAAGACACAGGTCTGTAGATTGCTCAAGTCACTCTATGGGCTTAAGAAAGCTTCAAGACAGTGGAATATTAAACTCACCACAATACTACTTAGCTCAGGATTTAAGCAAAGTCATTTTGATTATTCTTTGTTTAATAAGAAACATGATTCTCATATTGTGATTGTTTTGGTCTATGTTGATGATCTTTTAAGTACTGGGGATGATGATGAACTTATTTCAAGCACTAAGCAAAGTCTGCATCAACATTTTAAGATCAAGGATCTTGGAGAGTTGAGGTATTTTCTGGGAGTTGAATTTGCCAGAAACAAGGAAGGTATCCTGTTACACCAGAGGAAGTATGCTCTTGAACTCATTTCAGATGTTGGTCTAGCAGGGTCCAAACCAGTTCATGCTCCTATTGAGGTTAACCAGAAGCTCACTACAATGTCTTATGATAATCATCTAGGTCTCAAGGATGACAACCTGCTTGAAGATCCTGGTGCTTATCAAAGACTAATAGGCAGGCTACTTTATTTGACAATCGCAAGGCCTGACATCTCTTTTGCTGTGCAATCCTTGAGCCAGTTCATGCAAGCTCCCAAACATTCTCACATGGAAGTTGCTTTGAGGGTGGTTAGATATATCAAGCAAAGTCCATGGCTTGGAATTCTTATGTCAGCTGCAGCTTCTACTCATTTGACAGCCTATTGTCATGCTGATTGGGCTGCATGTCCAAATACGAGGAGATCAGCCACTGGCTATTTAGTAAAGTTTGGTAATTCTCTCATCTCATGGAAGTCCAAGAAGCAAAGTACTATATCAAGAAGTTCAGCTGAGGCAGAATATCGAAGTTTGGCTTCCACAGTTGCAGAAATTGTTTGGCTCGTTGGCTTATTTGCTGAATTGGGATTCACTCTCACTCTCACTCTCCCGGTTCCACTTCACTGTGACAGTAAATCAGCCATACAAATTGCTGCAAATCTTGTGTTCCATGAACGCACCAAGCATATTGACATTGATTGTCATTTCATTCCTGAGAAGGTTCATCTGGGCTTGGTTCACACTGTCTATTTGAAGTCTGCTGATCAACCTGCTGATATCCTAACCAAAGGCTTAAGTAGTATGCAACATTCTCATTTGTTATCCAAGCTAGGCCTCAAGAACATATTCATTAGTCTTAGCTTGAGGGGGGAGGGGGGTAATGAGCCATATAATGGTGACTCAGGTTAAGTTAAATGTAACTAGAGTTAGTAATTAGTTGAGTTAGTTGATCACAATTAATAGTTAAGCGGTTAGGTGGTTATTAATGTAGCTTAGCACTGTAGATTGCACTGAATTTTATTCTTTGATTACAGGGTGATAATAGGTGAATTTGACTATAATCACACCTTAAATAATCACATTCTTATGTTGTTTTGATGATATATATGATGACAAAATGCTCTTATTAGTGTTTTTCATGAATTGTAGGTACAAAATGGTTAAGGAAGGCTAAGGAGCAATTTTGGA